>CANXYC012215900.1:0-73626 GCA_948193065.1 Aleurites moluccanus
ACAAAAATATAATGCATCAAAAATATTTATTTTTAAAATTTAATTAAATAAATTTAATACTATCATGATTTTAATAAAAATACTATTAACTAGTTTTAGGTATTAATTTAAAAAAAAAATTACTTATAAATATTGTGCTAACTGGAACAAAAAAAATGGAGGCCTGTACTTTTAAATTAATTTAATAAAAAATAAAAAAATTTAATTTAAAAAATATAAAAAATGTGTTAAATAGTCAGAGAGCGCATCTGTTGGATGCGCTGCGTCAGAGAGCGCATCTACTGGATGCGCTGCGTCAGATAGCGTCAGACAGTGCAGGTATTGGATGCGCTATTGGTATAAACAAGTAATAATAATAGATTTTGTTATAAAATGGTAATTTTTTTTTTTTGATTATTTTTAAGAAAAAAGGCCAGTATTAGGTCCATTAACTTGGTAATGACAAAAAGCACCTGAAGATGTGTTATTTATCTATTATACCTAATTTGACTATGATTGAGTAATGAAAAACTTTTCCATATTGATACTTATTACAAAATCACATGTAGAAACTATAAATAGATGGTGAACTTTCAATTTATAGTTCACATCAATTTGTCATCTTTATTGGGGATGAACTTATTTCTTTCTGATACAAATTGCGACTATTTTTCTGACTGCCGTCATTCACATGGAAGTCAATTTTTTAGTTGAATTTTCTTTTCTTTTTCTCTTGGTGTATGAAAATATTAAATGAGCTACATCACATAAATAAATTTTCTCTAAATCTATCAACTAGATTTAGAATTTAATTACGAATAAGGGATTTTAACGTGAAAATCTTGTATTTAAACCACGGATCAGCTTAGTTTTGTTAAAAACAATTCATTCACGAATTAAGAGATTTGTAAATAATTATAATATATTGAATTTTAATAAAAATATGGTTTGTTATCGAGTCCGTAGCAAATTGATTGTGTGCTTATCTTGTAGTATCCTAATTCCCTAGCAATTATGGAAATTCATCAAATATCTATTTCACTCATGTTTGACTTTAAAAAAAAATGATACATAACATAGGAAACAATTATTTTTTGTTGTATAATCAATTTAAATAAAAAATGGAAAAAAAAAATTATATTATTAATTAAGAATGTCCAGGGTTTAAAATAATAATAATATTAATAACCAGAAAACCGATGAGTCCTAAGAACTTGAACAAGATCTGTTATTTACCTAATGATCTAGAAATGTTATATATAAGATGGAAAGAAGATCTAAAAATAGAAACACTATTGTCAATCTACTTTCTCTTAAGAAATTGAATAGTTTTAGATAGGGACGGACGCAAAATTTTTGAAAAAAAGGAATACTCCTCACATTTATGAGAGAATCTAAAAATTTTAGGAATACATTCATTCTAAAAGGGAAGGAATGCATTCATTCTATACACTATACTATTACTGTGTATTTTGATTATAAGAACAATCTACTATTTATATAAAAATAAATCCATATATTAATTATACAATCAAATCAATGATATTATAAAATCAACTCTATATATAATTCATAAAATATGCTAATAATTTCACAATTTCTAATTTATATAATCAATCCTTATAATCATGCTAATTACCTTAAAATCCTCTCAAACTCAAGCTGGTAGAATTGACATCGGCTTGAATTTGCTAAGTATATTATCAAAATGACTTAGAATATGAGTTTTAGTAGAGATGTCAACAATCTGACTTGTAGAAGAGACAAAAATAAGATGAAGAACGTCTAAGATAAAATGTTGGAAAATAAAATAATAATTATTCTCGATATATTTAATGCACTCATAAAATATATCATTATGAACAATCTGAATAGCATTTCTACTATCATAATACAATCTGAATAGCATTTCTACTATCATAATGTAAAGTAGTAGCTAAATAGTGTGTATTGCTGATATCCTCAAGTAACCAACGAAGCTAAAATAATTATGAGATTGCATCAATAAGAACCCTGTATTCATATTCAGTACTGGAGAGAGCAATAATAGATTGTGCTAAGAAAAAAGAAAATCACCGAAAAAAAAAACAGTAACTAGTAATGGAATAAAGATTAGTAGGATAACCTTCCTAATTAGCATCAAATCAATTTATTCAAGAGAAAGTAAATTTATATATTAATTGTATAATTAAATGAATAATTCCTAAAACTTGATTATAATTACACAATCTTTGATTATAGAGTCAATTCCTATACTCATGTTAATTATACTATAATTTTGCTAATTATCTTAACACTATATATTTTAAGTAGTGGAGTAAAAAAAATATAAAAATATAAAAATTAATTCGAAAATATCCTGATCGTTAAATTAAATAAAAGAAACATTATATAAGGCCTTATATAAGACATTAATTGTAAGATAAAGGTTTATTAGAGATTTAAGGTTCTTCCCCAAGAGAGTTAGTTGGTTCGTTTAGTTAACGCTAACTAATAACTAAAGCAAAATGAAGGTTCCTTAATTTATAAACCAATAATATACAAAGCAACAACTACTTTTTACCTAATATGTTGCTTTTCATTTTAGGAACACACTGTAACTAACAGAAAACTACTACATGTCCTACATTTGGATTTTACCAAGTTGTTCTGCTGCTACGATATCATGTTCCCTCTTGAATTTCATGTTAATTATTAATATATACATATGTGTAAATAAGAATACAAAGATTAATTTAATAATTAAAAATAAATTGTTATTATGATATTGATGTTGCAGCGGTTAAATTTTTATATTGCTGGGAAAAATACAAACCATTGTTAAAGCTCAGTGTTTCACTTACATACATGTAATTAGTCTAAAGCAATGTCATTTTCAAGTTGGGTTTCATTCTTTGATGGTGAAGTTGCTTAGAAACAAGCCAAATAAAAATGACTGGACCTTTTTAGAACTGTATATAAAGATTTTATATATATATATATATATATAATGTTAAAATTGACCATGATCATTTTCTTTCTACTAGGTTATTATTATTAATTCTTAAAGGTTGAAATATGTAGGGCAATAAATTTTTAGGGATCCAAACAGTGAATTGCTTTGTATTAATGAACCCTTATAGAGAGAATCACTGTATTAAAAAGAAATCTTAATTACATCTAATACGTAAATTAAGTTTAATAAAAAAAATAACAATGAAGTGTGGTTGAAATAATAAGACGCATTTATATCTTATAATAAGATTTTAAAATCAATTTATTAAAAATACACATATTAAAAAGAATAATCACGAATCTCAAAATATAATTAGTTTTATTAACTGTAAAATGAAAATAAAAATATTTATATTTAAAATTAATAAAAAATTATATATATATAAATTAAAAAAATATTAATTAGAGACGCAGGGAAATAGAATTGAGTCATTTTAGAAAAAATTCATTAATGTTTATAAAAAAATTTTACTTGATTCATCAAAATTTAATTTTTTTCATAATTTTAACATAATTAAGATTAATTTCTCAAAAATTTTTATATTTATATATAATTTTTTAATTTTTGAAAATTCAAAATTAATTTTATGATTTCGTTTTAAATATTAACTAATAAATTTTCTCTTAAATATTATTCATGATTTTTAATTGTAAAAATTTCAAAGTAATTTTACAAAATATATATATATATATATATATTTAAAAAAATTGTGTATGTGATAAGTAGGTTTTGAAAGGTTTCATTAAATGCATGCGTGATAAATGTTACTTTCGGGTGGGTATGGCCCTTTTATCTGAGCACTGTTGATAACATCTGGGCTTAGATAGGCTCAAAACCCTACTGCTGCTAGTCATAGGGTTTGATAACTACCCCAGAATGGTTTGTTTGTCTTGTTTAGGCACAAAAATTACAAATTGAATGTGAAGAAACTGACAATTTTAAATATTAATAATAATAAATAAATTTGATAAGCGGGGCTTTTTTTAAAATATATACATATATATAATTTGCATTAAGAATCAATACATTAAGAATCAATAGCACGCTGTCCCTACCCAAAAACAAGTGTGTTCAATAATGGTTGAGGGTCATGTGTCCAATTTTAAATATTTAAATTTTTTTATAAAATTTTATAAAAATTATAATTAAATAATATTTTATATAATAAATTTAATATTATATTTTTTTATACTAAATAAAAATTAAATTATCAGTTAAAAATATATTATAAATATATTAAATTTAAACTGTTAAATATAATATATAAAATTTATAATATTTTTTTTCTATTCATTTAATTTTTATTTAGTATAAAAAATATATCATTGAATTTATTATATGAAATATTATTTAATTATAATTTTTATAAATTTTTATAAAATTTTTTAAATATTTAAAATTGAAGATATAAGAAACTGTTGTGTACTCTCCCGATCCGTTCAATAGAGGACAACTTTGGAGTGGGCCCCTACCTAAAATTGCCAGATTGAAATTATACCCTTAAGATCCATTTCCAAGGGACTGCCTACCAACTAGTTAACTTTGCGGGGTCCACATTGGGAAATAGAGATAATAGCTGATGGGTGAGTGAATATATACATCCATTTTAATTATATATTAATTAATTTAAATATAAATTTAAATATGAGTTCAGATGAATATTATTATAACTCCAATTTGTTTCGAACCCTTTATGAATATAAAATTAAAAAATTTATTTTATTTTATTTATTAAATAAATTAAATATTTAATTTAATTTATATTATATCGAATTAAATATTTATAAATCGAGTCAAAATTATCGTCCAAACAAGATGAGCTTCTTTCTTGGGCATAAGGGTTGGACGCATCCTCAGTGAGAAATAAATGGAACTGATTGGATACAGGAGTGGGATAGGGTCAACTATGGATAGGCTCAGATACAAAGTCCATGTAGATCTAGGATGTCCTAGTGGTGGTATGGGAATTAGGATGAACCTTTGGGTTACACCATATATAGGTGTGGAAACTAGTTTTTGAAAATGTAACATTAATTCATACTTATCTTCTGATAATAATACTTGAGTTTTTTAAGCTCCTTATTTTTCTTTATGAAAAATGTTTTGTTAAGTCTAATTATTTATTTATCAGTTAAATTTAAATTTAAAAATATTAATTTTAAAAAAATTATTTTATTATTTCATATTATTTTTTATAAAGTGAAACTCATAGCTTTAAGTTTAACTATAATTTTATAATTAAATATATTATAAAAAATATTTGTTTTATACAAAATTAATCTGTAGTAATCAATATGTTAAAATATGATATCTTATATAAATTAAATATAAAATATTAAATGAGTATATATATAAGTGACTTTTTTGAAAATGTCTAAAAAATAAAAAATATTTTATTTTTACTGGTAGAATTTTTTTTTTCAAAAATACTATAAACCTAAAATTATTTTTTAAAAAATACTACATATTTAAAAATAATTTTTCAAAAATACGATACATATTAAATATATACCAAATATATATTACACATATACCAAATATATATTCAAAAAAAGTAAAAATGAAAAAAAAAAAATTTTAAAATTGAAAAAAAAAGTAAAAAAAATATATTTGTGTAATATTTTTTATATATAATTAGATTATTTAATTTTAATAGTAAGTTTTCGAGATTATTATTTTCGTAATTATATAAACTCTAAATATTTATAATATAATATATAAATAATTTAACTTTTCTTTTATCAAATTATTAAGATGATTGGTTTAGTATGATATATAAAAACTAAATCAATCTTTCTTATCTGCTAAACTAATCATTGTTTATCAATATAAATATTATGATTTTTGTCTTAAAATTCATGTACAATTTACAATTTAAATTAAGATAATGTATCCCACACTAACATAATATCAGAAATATTAAATAATGTCTCACCCAATAAAATTCTTATTATATATATAGTAAAAATATTTTAAAAATGCTAAATAGTGTTTGATAACTTTCTTGGGCCAAGTGGATATGTGATGCAATAAAACCCAACATCCAAGTTGTTACTTGTTAGTAATTAAATATAAATGATGAGGTGGGCTAGGCGGCCCCACTACTCGACATAGTGAGATCCTCTCCCTCTCCCTTAAAAAACTCAGGTTGAGGGGCTTTTTACACAGTAATTTTTATGTGTCATATTTAAAGGATTTAAAAAATTTTATAAAATTTTTTAAAAATTATAATTTAATAATATTTGATATAATGAATTCAATAATATTTTTTTTTATTAAACAAAAATCAAATAAATAGTAAAAAATATATTAAAAATTTTATATATCAGATCTAACGGTATAAATTTAACGTATTTTTAATAATTTATTATTATTTATTTATTTTTTGTATAAAAAATATATTATTTGATTTATTATATTAAATACCATCAAATTATAATTTTTAAAAATTTTTATAAATTTTTTTAAATTCTCAAAATATGACATATGAGGTGTGCAAAATACATGATAGCCCAAAAAACTCTAGATTTATTTCACTTGTGATTTTTTTAATCATCTACTAATATACATTATTGTTAACTCAGTTTTATTACTTCAAAATTATTAAACTTTCACTAAGGCCACTTAAAAGACCTTAATCTTACTTTTATAATATTAATGTCAAGTTTATGAGACATGCTGACACGTCAAATTTTCAAAATCAATATGAGCTAAGTAAGCTCATATTGAGCTCTCTCAATCTCCCAACAAAGGAAAAAAAACATTAGTATTGAATTTTTAAAAACTATAACTTTTTGTTTAGGCATTCAAACACTTCGTAGCCATCTAGAATGGAATTACATGAAATCAAATTCTTAAGAGCTATTTTCATCGAACACTACATGCAATCAAAATATCTCCAAAACAAGCATACACAAGAACCAAAGAATTCGAAACAAACCTGTCAATCTCATAACCAGTTTTGTATGGCCAGACCAAGTTTTCGCTTCAAGAGACGAGATGACTATAGATGAGTTCCTGATCGACTACAGAAGTGAGGCTGTGGATAGATGATCAGATGGTGGGGAATGAACGAGGAATTGACGACTGGTTTCTTGTGAGCTTCGTTTGGATTTTTTAGCCATCCATTTCTGGGCTTGGGTCTGAAAGGCGATCCAACAAAATTCAGGTTGAATGAAAGGTGTCACTTCAGGCCTAAAGCATTACTCCTTCCAGTTTCAATATACCTTGCTCATTTCAACCAAAGAACTCTTCTCATGCCTGTAGAAGTGGTTCTTGATCTTGGTGATTTATATCTTTGGGTTAATTGTAAAGACTATTAGTGTCCCACTTATAAACTTGCAAGTTGTAACTCACTCCCAAGTCCCAATGTTAACTTGCTAATACGAATAGTTGTATCACTCAGTGCTTTTCAAGCCAAAGGCCAAGGTGCAATACTAATACATGTACCCTGCTTGCAGACAACACTGTAACAAACATTGGCACTGATGGTGAACTTGGTCATCATGTTATATGTATCCAATCTACTGATGGATCAAATCCTGGTAAAGTTGTTTCTGTCTCTAAATTTCTTTCACTTGTGCTCCTAAGTTTATCACTGAAGGTCTTCCAGTGGTGCCATGGACATGGTTGGTCTTGGAAGGACTAAGGTTTCGCTTCCTTCTCAGTTCTCTGCAGCTTTTAGCTTTCATAGTTTATTCGCTATTTGCTTAACTTCAGCGAAATTCAAAGAGTGTCGTGTTCTTTGGTGAAGTGCCTTATGTTTTACAACCAAATTTCAATGTCATTGAATCTCTTACTTACACACCACTAATCCCTAATCCAGTAAGCCCAGCAGCTGCTTTTGAAACAAGAATAATCAATGTTTTCAGAATGAGATAGTGCGGAGAGAGAAAGAATTTTGACCACCAAAGAATCATCTTGGGAAAGGTCTAAAGTTATCAACTGAGCATGAATTTACTTCGGGCCTAAAGTCATATATATTATAATATTATATCGTATATGTTGAAAATGGGTGATGAATGTAGAGGAGCAGGGACAGATGGCAGTCGCATCAGAAATGTAGACACAAGCACTCCATAGGCAGTAACTGAGCTTCCCAAATTTGGAGCTTGAACGATTTAGAGAAAGGAGCGAGTTGGGTCAGCTGAGAAAGGATTTGGCAGAGGTTGGAAGATATGAGTTTAGAACACCAAGTATTTGGTTTAATGCTTGAACAAGATGTTATTGTTCTTAAGAATTCAATACTGATGCTTTTGCCTTTGTTGGGAGGTTGGGAGAGCTAACTGCTAAGTGTGCTTATGTGGCTTATATTGACTTTGAAAATGATGACTCAGCATGTTAATATTTTGAATGAAAACTGGGCTCAAAAACTTTTAAGTGATGCAAGTAAAAGTTTAAGTGATGCAAGTAAAAGTAAATAATTTTTAAATAATGAAATTGAGTTATAGGATGATAATATGTATTAGGCAATAATTTAAGGACTAAAGGTAAAATTAACCCCAAAACATTGCAAAATAATCCTTTGCGTTCGTTGAGGGAATTGTTTCACAAGTGCACGGTCATGCAAATTTTTGGAGGCTGACAACAATTGTTTCTACACCAAAAGAGAGGAGACATGATGCACAGCTGTGCACCTCTGAACGATGTGCCATTTTGAATTTTCTCCATGATATTTCATCCTATTTTCTCTCCACTTCAAGGGGACTATTATACTTCGAATTTCCTAAGTTTCTTAGCACTTCCAAACTCTTCTAAACTTAAATTTTGTTTATCTATGTGTAGCTCAATTTAATAAAATTTAGGGGAGGAAGAAGGGAGAGGGAGAGATCCATCTCCAATTCTTCATAGTTTTAGATTTCTTGCATATTATATTTCGATTTCTTATAGACTTTACAAAAAAAGATTGAATATTCAAGTTGAGATTTTTTAGCTAGAGTTTTTTCTAAATTTTCTTCTTTTTAATTATTTATTTGGAATGTTTAAATTCAATTCAATTAAGGCTCTGTTTTTTTTTATTTTCATATAATGGGTAACTGGATTTCTACTTAGAGTAAATTAGAAGTAATATTTTGATTTGCCATTGATTATCTATAATTGATTGAATTGAATTAATCTATTATTTTAGGGTTTAATCCTGGTAAATAAATGATTATTGTTTATATATTTAAGATATTATGTAAAGTAACAAAAGTAAAATTATAATATTAGTTTATTAAGATATTCCTAGAGTATGTATTGTTTAGAGATAATAATACTCATTTGTGATTATTCAAATAATTTTTATAAAATTTAATGAGTTTATGTTAATTGTTTATGATCACAAAAGTATATATTAGATAAATATATTTATTGTATCTTGAGAGATAGGAATGGAGGAGGCTAGGTTAGCCGAAAGATAGTTATCGGTTCAAGGACATCATATAATTTATGAAAATTTAATCATTAATTCTAATAAGATAAATTTAATCAATTTAATTAGATTTAATTCATAGCTAGATAGTCGATGAAATCTAAACTCTAAACTTTTTATATTATTGTTTAATTAATATTTATATTCAGTTTAATTTTAATTTAATTTTAGTTAAATATATATATTATTTTGATATTTAATTTTCCAAATAAGAAATCTTAATTTTGGTATTTGTCAATTCTTTTTTATGGGATTGTCACTCTACTTAATTATTATAATACTTGTTAATGAGTGACGTAGCGAAAGTTGTTTGTTGATTCTAGAATAAATATCAGATTAATAGATATTAAAATTTATTGATTCAAAAGAATATCAAAAATTGAAAAAAATAATTTTCACACAAAAAAGTTATTTTAGTTTAGTTAAAAGTTATTTCAACCATAAGGTTTACATGACTGTATATAGAAAATAACTTTCAGAAAATTTTAATAGTTTAATATGGTAATTGATTCCAAAAAGAAAATAAATCACCATATTTACACAAATAAGGAAAATAAATTAAAACTAACTTAAATAAGGAAATAAATAAATATTAATTTAATATTTTAAATAACACATAAAAATAAGTTTTCTATCAAAATTAAATAAGAGAAATAAAAAATACAAAAAATATAAAAATACAAATATAGAAAAACATAACTCTTGTTGGTTTCCATCATTCTTTATAGGGTAGAGAAAATTTGACCTCAAATTCAACTTGATATATTTTTCTTCTCATTTGAAAATATTTATAAAGAACATGAAAATTTTCAATATTCATTATATTTCTTATCCAATCAGTCCAATAATTTTTAATATAACTTTCAATTAAAATTCTTTTAAGGACAAAAAGAATCATAAACGGTAGAAAAAATATTTGTGAATAGATCTTCGTAATAATTATATTATCTCTTGTGAATTTGTATTGTGATCTGTTGCAATTCCCCAATATTATTATGATTCTCCATAGATGATGAAACTATTATAGTAGATAATGATATTTTTTTATTAGGATAATCATCAAATACTGTAGGTAAATCTTAATTGACAATTGACATTGTTTCTGAGACATGAAAGTTAAATATTTGATCTGTTAAAAACTTATTCATCTGCTGTGTTAATTGTTTATTATTTGTGTCATATGTTCCTGCATATAGTTCATGATATGTTGAACCTCCATATAGTTCATATCTAAGAAGGGGAGAGTCTTACTAAAAAAGTCCGCTCTTAAACCATTTGAGTTGTTGTATCACGGTAATAAACTTTCTTTACAGGTAGGGTTTGACATCCTTTTATTGATAGCATGGTTTTCAAGAAATGAGTGCAAGCTCTAATACTAACTGACATAGTAGAAATATTCTAAGAGTTTGTTGATTTTAGAATAAATACCTGACTAATATACATCAAAATTCGTTGATTCAAAATAATATCGAAAATTGAAAAAAATAACTTTCACAGAAAAATATTATTTTAATTCAATCAAAAGTTATTTCAATTCTAAAGTTTACATGATTATATATATAAAATAATTTTTAGAAAATTCTAATAGTTTAGAGTTTGACGTCCTTTTATTGATAGCATGGGTTTCAAGGAATGAGTGCAAGCTCTAATACCAACTGACGTAATAGAAATATTCTAAGAGTCTGTTGATTTTAGAATAAATATCAGACTAATATGCATTAAAGTTCGTTGATTCAAAAGAATATCGAAAATTGGAACAAATAACTTTCACACAAAAATATTATTTTAATTTAATCAAAAGTTGTCTCAATTCTAAGGTTTACATGATTATATACATAAAATAATTTTCAGAAAATCCTAATAGTTTAGAGTTTGACGTCCTTTTATTGATAGCATGGTTTTCAAGGAATGAGTGGAAGCTCTAATACCAACTGACGTAGTAAAAACATTCTAAGAGTTTATTGATTTTAGAATAAATATCAGACTAATATGCATTAAAGTTCGTTAATTCAAAAAAATATCGAAAATTGAAAGAAATAATTTTCACATAAAAATATTATTTTAATTTAATCAAAAGTTATCTCAATTCTAAGGTTTACATGATTATATATATAAAATAATTTTCAGAAAATCCTAATAGTTTAATATGATAATTGATTTTAAAAAAGAAATAAATTACTATATTTACATAAATAAAGAAAATAAATCAAAACTAATTTAAATAAAAAAATAAATATATATTAATATAATATTTTAAATAACACATAAAAATAAGTTTTATTATCAAAATTAAATAAGAAAAATAAAAATATCAAAAATATAAAAATACAAATATAGAAAAATACAACTCTTGTTGATTTTCATTAATAATTTAGAATTTAATGCAATAAATTTTTTGCACAGTTGCGAGGAAGACGATTTTGATATATCAATGATTTTCTTTATAACTTTAGACTGTATTTTTTTTTTATTTAATCTTGTATTTTTGTTTGTTATTTTGTAGAATATCTTCTGTTAATAAAAAAAAAAAAAAAAAAATTAGATTTCAATGGTGGAATACTGATCATCGTTGATATTATTGTTTCAAGTTATATATATATATGAAGTCTTCCTTTTTCTGCTAGCTAGAGGCAATAGTCATTGTTTAAACTTTTTTACTTCCTTACAAAGACAAACATTCCATTAGTGTATTAATATAATAAAATATTTTATTTAACTAAATCACTATATATCAATTTATTATATATATATACACGAGTGGAAACTATTATATTTAATTTAATTGTTCTTTTAATAAATTTATTTTTTATTAAAATTTAAATTTAAGACCTTATAATTTTGAGACAATTCTCGTATTACTGAACTAAAAGATCATTGCTAATTTAATCATATTAAATGTTATTAACCATTAGGAAATGGTTTTCAGCTTGATTACTTAAAACTAATATAAAATATTATATAACAACAGAGCAATAAGCAATAATGGTTGAAAAGGGGTGAGTTGATCCTTTAAGGTAGTAAAAAAAACACAGCCACTTGAACAGAACAGCAATGGCAGAGAAACAAACACAAAATGAGACAAAATAAGAAAAGGCAGTAATGTGACTAAACCTGGCAATGGAATGGACTTAAATACATATACAGAGCAAAGTGGCTCACTCTCTCTCTATCTCTGCCTCATTATTTGTGTGCATGTGCATGTGGGGTTGCTTTGAGACTCAGTTTTCAGTGATGAGTTATGATATAACAGCAAAAGCAGACGTAGAAACAACACACCCACTACATTTGTTTGGAACGACAATTTTATCTTATTCTTAATTTTTACTTTTCCCAACCTTTGCCTAATTAAAAGAGTCAAATAATTTAATAAGAGTATTTTGTAAATAATTTTATTTTTATTTTTTATTATTAAGATGATTTATTGCATTTTTTTTAATATCTGTATAAAAATTTTAAAAATAAAGGTAGTATTATTTTCTTCTTTAATTTTCATTATTAAATGCACTATGATATGAATAAATGTACATTTAAATGTGCAAACAATTTAATATATGCTACTAATTAATATAATTTTATTGTGTATACTTTTTAGAATAATCTATATGAAACACTTAATGGAGTTTTTTCTCAAAAAACATTAAAAGTCCGTGCATGAATAGTAATTAACTGTGGTAGAGACTAGAGAGAGAGAGGATATGACTATGAGATATAGCATGATAACTATGAGTTAATAAACTTTTCTAAATAATAGCATATATAATAAAGTCCTAATAATTGCTACTAATAATAGGACTACTTTGCAAGCTTTGTTGATATTTAGATTGTTTGTGTATTTAAATCTATGGATTCATCACAAACAATCAAAGTCTATTTATAATTATTAGAGTAGGTCACTGAGGGTTTATATATCTTTCTAATATTATAATAATATATGGAGAAAAAAAAATTTAATATTTTTTATTAAATAAAAAAATATATAAGTCATATAAATAAATAACACACTCAGTATAATAGTAAGTATATATATAATTTAATAATAAATTTAATTTTAAATTTTCTTAGTATCAATATTTGAAAAAAAAAATAGTAATAAATGAGGTGTGATCTAAGTGTTAAGGCACATTTATATTTTATGGTGAAATCTCAGAATCGATCAATAAAAAATGTAAATATTAAGAAGGATATATTGACAGAGACAATTACGAATTTTAAAATATAATTTAGTCTTATCAAGTGAGAGAGAGATCCCAAAATATGATTTGATCTTATCAAGCGAGAGAGATTTCAAAATATGATTTAGTTTTATAGAGAGAGAACGAGGTGTGATTTAAGTGTTAAAACATATTTATATTTTATGGTAAAATATCAGAATTAATCAATGAAAAATGCACATATTAAGAGGGATATATTGACAGATACAATTACGAATTTCAAAATATAATTTAGTCTTATTAAGTGATCCCAAAATATGATTTAGTCTAATCAAACCAGAGAGAGATCTCAAAATATGATTTAGTCTTATAGAGAGAGAACGAGGTGTGATTTAAGTGTTAAAGCATATTTATACTTTATGGTGAAATTTTAAAATTAATTAATAAAAAATATACATATTAGGAGAAATATATTAATAGAAATAATTATAAATTTTAAAATATAATTTAATTCAATAAAATGAGATAGAAAGATCTCAAAATATAATTTAGTCCAGGAGAGAAAGAGAGAGAGAGAGAGAGAGGTTGTGGGACGTGGAAGGGAAAGGACAGAGACAGAGAGGACATCATATCAAAAGGGGTAGGTCTCCCTTAAACAAGAAACATTACTACTGTTGGGTCTTGCATTCCAGTATATCTTGAACCGACAGCTACTATAGAATTGAATATAATGTCACATGTTGATGTAGGAATCATAAATAATAGACTTATTTTTTTTCCAGAGAAAGTAGTTATTTACCATTATGGAGTAGCTTCCTTTGACAACAATCTTGCTCTGCTCATTTTCAAGAATCACTTGTTGAAGCAAAAATGGTGATGCGTTATTAAATGGAAATGCTTGGTGTAATAACGCACTACTGTTACAAATATATGTATATAATTAGACTTAGCTACTTATTTTTATACACTATTTTCAATATGAAAATTATATTTAAAAATAAAGAGAATATTTTTATTACCATTACAGTATTTATTCTTATTTATGACATTTTACTACTAATTTATTTATAATTTTAAGCCTTTTATTAAGGTCGAATTTAAAAATATATTTTCATCCTCGACTTATATATATATTTATTTAATAATTAATTTTTGAGTATTGATATTGAAAATCTAACTATAATGAATAAAGTCAACCCAAAATTAGGGTTTTATGTGGTTGATAAAAATTATAACTACAATAAAAAAAAATGAATTAATACAAAATATGATCAACTAGATATAGAATATTGAATATTTAGTGTAATTATAGAATGTAAATAAATATTTTATATGATTTTTATTCCTTTTGTATTCAGTTGCTAGAGCACTGTAATCACAGCAACTCATTATACCTATCACCATTTCTGCTGCAAAACCCAATCCATGGTGAGATGCACCTCAATAGTATTATTATATGAATTCAATTTTAAAAATAGATAAAAAAAATTGACGATTTAATAATTTTTTTTTCAATTAAACAATATAATAAATTCAGAAAAAAACTAAATATTTGATAACGTTAATATTTACATTATATTTGTTTCATTATTTTTTTAATTTTTATTTTTTTTAAATGATAGTTATTAATTATTAGATAGCTAATACATAGTTAAATAAATATTATTTATAAAAATTTTAATTTTAATTTTTTTAAATATTTTTATTTATTTAAATAAAAAATAAATTATTATATTAAAAATAATATTTAAATAAAAATAAATATTAATATTTATTCTTAATAATTATTAAATATATTAATAACAATAACTAATAATAATATTATCAAATACTTAATAATAATTAGTTTTCAGCTATCAATTATCAATAAAAATTAACAATTATTATAAACAGTTAAATCAAACGGAATTTAAACATTAAAAATCAAAATCAAAATTTTCAATCATTATTCTATATTTATCTGCAAAAAAATTGCCCGGGTAAAAATGGGCTAACACGATTTATATGGCCTTATCCAATTCCACATATCTTTAGACAATGTGGAGTTGAATAATATAAAATGTATTTGAATTTATTTAAAATAACATGGAATGTGATTTTAAAATTTAAAAAGTACTAAATAGATTTTTTAGTGTTAAGATAATTAATTTAAAATATTATTTTAAAATTTTAAAAAATAATAATATTAAATGAAAAAAGCTAAATATGATAATTTTTTTAAAAAAAATATTTTTAAAACTCTGTTTTCAAAATAGAATTTCTATCCACACTCTTATAGTTAGATAAGAATATTTTATAAAAGAGTTTTACTATGAAAATGATTAAAATTATTTTAATTTACGATTTTAAAAGAGTTATGTTGAATTAAAAATCATTATCATTTTAAATGATAATTTAAATTTTTTTACCATTTTCTCATCCAATTCATTTAAATTTGTGAATTATTTCATTTTCTTTTATAAACAGTTTGAAACTATTAATTAATTATTTTCAGTTTAATTTAGCTTAACAATAACAATAATTTTTAATCATCTCTTATTCACAGCATATTTGAAACAGTCTCAGTAGTAGAATAATAAAACAAAACAAAGAGTAATACTTGGAAAGAAGAGAAAAGCTTTGAGGGTAAATGTCTTGGTTTGCAGATTTTATTTAGTACAGATTAACTTCATTTACATGGGCATAATGCAATAGTCTACCCAACTGAGACATGCACTGGAGAGAAAAAATTGCAAATAGTGGAAGAAAAGAAACTTCCAATACAATTTATTTTCATTAATTTCTACATCAAGCAATCAACCAATATTCATCAACTGAACAGAAGTTTTACAAGCCTGTATTGCACTCATAAAATAAAATAAAAAACACAAGTAATCGATCGATATTCTGTCACTATTTTGCCTCCAAAAGGATTTATAGCTTTTGCTATTGCTGGAGGAGAATTACTCTTAACCATTACTTTTCTTTCACTTTGAATGGAAGTGACTTCTCCACATATCGCGTATGATAGTAACTGCTTATCATGCAAATGAATTGCTCTCTCATATTCAGACTCGTTTGTTCACGTCTGTTGCTTTGATGTTCCTGAGCTATCGGATTGAAGTAGATTACCTTGTGTTTCCATGTAAGGCCTAATGAAAGTTCTCCGCCACCACACCTCAAAGGCTCTCTGGAGATTCGGGCAATTGTCACCAGCCTTCAAAAAGCTACCAAACCATGCAAGCAAAATGCTCTGCTGGTTCTCCAGAGGTAGAGTCAAGATTGTCCTCCCGATGCCTTCCTCCACTACTTTCCGATCAAATGACCGGCAACCATGTTGCAACCAACTGTAGTCATTGGTCAATGGCTGTAACCAGGTCTGTAACAACAAGTGACGAGCGTCCTTTGATGGCAGAAGCTCCCCTCTTCCAATTCCTACAAATAGCCTTGCTGTAATGCAGCTAACATGGTAACGGGAGACTATAGGCAGTTTTATATGTAGAGCTGCCAACTCCTCCTGGCTAGCCCACATTAAAGCAAACTCATCTGCTGCTTGTCTGTCAGCTAAAATCTCAAGCAACCATGAGAGGTTATCAGCCTCGAGAGCTATTTGTTTCAACACTGGTTCCCTACTGTCAATAGTTTTATTGGCAAACTCAGGATCAGCAGCTTGCCTGAACAACGACAACACGGAATTCAAGCAACTTCTACATGAACTGTAGATAGTTTCATTGCAGATGTCAGTTGAACCTGAATGACTTGGAAGCTTGTTGTTCTCCCGAAGGAGTTTCAGTACTACTGTTTTCATTTCACGGCGGCCTCTCTCCTCATTGCTTTTAAGAACAAGTTCCATTATGTGGGAAAGTGTATCCTTAGGTGGATTAACAACTTCAGAAGAGACTCGTTTCATAACTGGAGTGACACCAACACCTTCATTCTGGAGTCGAAGAATTGAAGAGACCACCTTTTCTTCTTCTTCTTCTCCAACCCAGGGAACTGCTTCCAAATATTCCAAGCATGACTGAATGCATGAGGTGAAGCCCAGAAATTCAGCAACCTGCAGAACAGCTCCAATGATTTGAGGCCTTGTGAATGCCAAAGATCATTCAAAAACTACAAATGCAGAGTCGTTAAGAAAGGAAAGAGGGAGAACCCCCTACTGACTTCATTGACCAAACCATTGCAACTTTATAAGAAGCATATAAGATTACTGACCATAATGAGATAGCTAAAAATAAAGCCTTTTGTTAAGCATATTAAGTACTAGAAAACACAAATGCAACGAACATGATGGGCGTGCTAAAATGAAAAGGCCCAACCAATTACAATGATATGAAGAATGTCAAATCAGTGTACAACAAAAAATCAAACCAAAGCATTATGAGTTACTTTGTACTTTGTTAAGTTATTGTCTAAGCCTTGCAAGATAGCAAGGCTTAGACATACCGAACTATGAAAAACCTGGTTCTAGTCATATCCAGAAAGAGAAAAGGTAAACGTACAACATAATCCTCCCCTTACAAATGGTAAAAGCAATTGGATTCACATATTGAACCATACAGATAAATATTGGGTCTCATAAATGTAAGGTGGTTGCAACTTCTAAAATCTTTTGTATCAAATATAAGAATGCAGAACAGAGCTAAATTTTACTATCATGATTCACCAGTGCAGCATGTGCCAACCTATCATTTGAAAAGAAAATAAGGCCAATGAATTATGTAAACCAACTTATCCACCAAATTTAATAAGTCAAGGGCCCGAATATGATATCAAAGGCCCAAATAAGAAGCATATCTATAGATGATCAAGACCAAACGATGCTTCTCAATGGTTCAGATCCATGTCTATCATTCATCAAATTAGCATGCTTTATATACATCCCTCATGGAAGCAACTGATAGGAATGGATGACCATCCAACTTCCCCACAAATTGATAGATAGTTCCCACAAAGATTATAGAGAATATTAAATGCACATATTGATGCTTTCTTTCCAGTTTAACATCCTTCTTCTTTTTGGTCACTCTAAAATATAAACCACATATCTCAATATTATAGTCAAAATAAACACACTTAGGATCATATATATAATAGTGATTTCCACAAAATTCAGGGACATCAATTTCAGTTTCTTTGAGAAATCAAAACATCAATAATTAACCCTTTTCCCTACTTCAAAAGTGTGCTATTCAATTCACTAGTTTTGAATGTTGACCACTCCAATCCCTTGTCAATTGGCAAGCCCACAAAGAGTACATGACAATAACAGTCTTAGCACTCCTATTGGCCATTATCGGACAAAGAATAACAGCCTATGATCCACATGCAAATCAATGTCGCATTTCCCATTACCAAACTAAAAGACAAAACTGAATTTGATGTATTTCTGTAGGCTAATTCAACATTGGTTTCTCAACAAGTTCAACTAGTCAAGACTATATCTTATTCAAAATCCTTCTCATTCCACCTTTGCTCCCTGCTGGAGCCAAGGAACAGTGCTGATGGATTTTTCCTTCGTTATGTGCAGACAATACTCATCATAAAAAAAAAATTCTTTTGAATTACCCCAAAATGCAAGTCATATTCAGAACAAGACCACAATTAAAGAAAAATATTAATAATGAGATGTAAGCAACAAAGTTGCAGTCAACTCCAATAAAGTGCAATTACCTTGATAATTCGAAGCACACGCGGTACACTTTGCTTGATCAATCGCTGCTTCATTTCTTTGCAATACATCAGTCCCACAGTTTCAACATATATCTCAACATCGTCGCAATCATCAATTTCGAGACAGGACAAATTAGACTCCTCTTCAGAAAGCTTACCAGCAAAAAAAATGCTGTTTTCCACTAAGACATTCTTGTGGACGCTCAGCTTCACACAAAATCCTTGCTTTCCAAGTAAGATCACCTTCATATCACTGGTTCCAGGTTCCCCAAACTCAATTGCAACTTTCCTTGGCAAACTTTCTATTTTAGGCCTTGGTGCTCTGTCATTGACAATAGAAGCACTAACAGTAGCAGTATCAGAGCCACAATTTCGCTGATCATCAGAAATAACTCCAGGTCTTAATGGAGCTGGTGGTGGCTTTCTCTCATTAAATGGGACTTGTTTCTTTTGGACTGTAGTCTTAGGTGGTGGTGAGGATGGTTTGGTTTTGTTTAGAGGATTTTGAGATTTAACGGTCTTTTGAAACACAACAGGAGAAGGACAACACCAAAAACCTTCTGGTGTTACAGCAATAGGGACATTTCGAATCTTGGTTTGGCCTTGTTCTACCCTTGTAAGTCTAATTTCAGCCATGTTTTTAACAAGAACTTACAGCATTATTAAAATCAAGATAAGGAAATTTTTATAAAGAATATAAAATTGCAACAACCAGCTGGCTTTCCTTGCAACATTGAAGAAAAGAAAAAAATTATAAGATAGAAAACAGAAAGGTTTGTTTTTGAAGTTGATTGGGAACCCTAAACTCAAAATTTTGTCTCCTCCAAAGCAAATACTACACTTACAGAACAATTTTTTTCTTCAAGATTGAACCACTTAGAAAACAACATACTCCAAATTACAATTACAGAAAAACTAGAAAAATTTAATGTAATCCAAAGTTAGCAGAAATAAAAGATCACAATAGTAAACTCAAATTCCTGGGGGGAAAACTATTGCAGGCATAATAAATCCTCAAAAAAAAAGCAATTACACTGTTTGTCCTATAACATCCATATCTAAATACAGATCAAATACCAAACAAAAACCCATAATAAAGACATCTAATAAAAACAAAAACAAAAATTAGAAACTTTGAGACACCCAAAACACATAAAACTCACCAAGAAGTGTAGAATTTAGAGACCTCCTTGAGAAACCATATCTTAACTCATAGTTTTGAAGTCCAGGTGTGCCTAAAATCATTGAGAAAGAGCACCAGTGTCAAGCATCAAGGGAACCAGTGAACAAGTAGTTACATGGAGGAATAATGAGTGTGATGTCTCTTTTAACTATAAAACAATAACCCAACACACAGGCACATCCTTTTTAAAGTGAAAAAAATAAATAAATTAAAGCAGTGATGAGCTCATTGGTTTTGTGTCTATCTACGCTTTTGATGATTGTTTGTGATGTGGGTCTCAGATTTTGCATGCCTTCGCCTCTCTCTCTCTCTCTGCAAATGTTCCCTTACTCTCTCAGAAAAGAAAAAAAAAAAAAAAAAACCTTTCTCAGTGATCAAACACGCCTGTCTCTCGTCATCTTCTTCCCCTCTTTTTATTTTTATCAAAATTTAATTTTTTCTATCTGAAAAATAAATATTTTCTAATCAATTTATATATTTTATTTAAAAAATAAATATTTATAAATTAATTTATACATAAATCGAGATTAATTCTCGTACAAATGCGGCCCCAACAGTCCCAATCTCATTAAAAATGGTTTTTTTTTTATATGTTTTGTTGCTTTTCTGGATGGTTGCTGGATTTTCTAGGCAAAATGCGACCATCATTTCCATGGAAAATGAAATGACTGGAAAACCCGTTTGGTATTAATTGATTAGGGTTCAACATAGAGATGATTGATGGACATTAGAGGAAAATTGGATCAAGTAAGAGTTAAATAAATCTAACAATCTTGGATAAAATTAGGATTATTGAAAAGAATGGTTTGATTTGTCCAAACTATATGTTTTTCAATTTGTTGAACAGTTCTAATATAAGTGTTTTTTACCTATTACCCATGAAATTTTATTATAAGATATAAGTATTTTTTATCATTTGAGTCATTATAATTTATTATTTATGGTTAATTCAATTCAACTTATATGATATTAAATATTAATAATTTTTTAGTTTTATGATATTAAAATTATTATTAATTATAAAAAGCATCGAATTTAAATTTTAATTAAAATTAAATTTTTAAAAATAAAATATGAATTAAATTTTAAAATAATAATAATAAGAAAAAAATTTAAAAAAAAAGGCATAAATATCGGAATTGATAATTTAGTAATCTATATATTATCATTATTTAATAATAAAATTTAATATTAATATGATTTTTATTTTAAACATCAAAATTTTATTTTTAAGAATTTTAAACATTGAAAAATAGAAGACTAAAATATGAGATATATTCTTATTATTAAACTTTAAACCTACAAATGGTAATTAATATGAATTTTGTATTCTAATTAAAAATAATAACAAAATATAATGACAAATTTCATGAATATGTAATAATGAAATTCCAAACCTTTGTATACCATTATATATATGTAGTCTATCAATATATAATAGATGTTTAAAAGCAAATTAATTTTGATTTAAAAATTTAATTAGAAAATTTTTGAATCTAATTGATAAAAATAATTTTTTTTATCAATAATTTTTTAAAAAGGCAAAAGAATAAAAAGTGGATAAGAAGTTTTGTTTTTTTAAATAAAATTTTAGATTTGAATATTATAAACGGATAAAATAAGTGTCGTGAAAATTTTATTTCTTTATAAATTTTACTCGGCTCAAATTATGAATAATAATAATAATTTTAAAAGAAAAGGCAAAAGAATAAGGAGGTGGGTAGCATCATTCAAATTAAAAAAATTGTAAAATCTTGCTCTTCCTTTTTGTTCCTTGTTAAGTTGCTATTTTGCTTTATAAAAAGAAGAGTATCAAAACACATCATTGTCAAGTGACATAAGTTCAATAAAAGGTTGATGAGGCAAACAACAACAGATATTCTAACACTAATTCTTGAAATCTTTTCTTTTCTTTAATTATTTCTTTTGCATTATTTAAAGGTATGGACCTGTGTCAATTGGCTTGTAGTTGATAGTGCAATAATAATAATAATAATAATAGGGCATAGAAATGATTACTGCTACAGTACCAATAATAAATAATAAAATAAATGAATTAATAAAAAAAAAAGAGGGCATGTTTTAATCATCATTCATCAATGGTACCTAGAAGAGAAAACCAAGGGAAGATGGTCTGGCTGGAATTTGGCCCACCAATTTTAATTTATTGGCATTGGCATATCACTCATTTTAATTTCATTCTTGTTTGTTTTTATTATAATTGCTAATTGCTATCTCTTTATTATCATCATAATCATTTACCAAGTAATTAATAACATTTGCCAGCTAATTAATTGAGTCTTTAACCCTATTACCATTAACATTTTCTTCATTAATAATTACTTATTAGATTCAATAATCAATTTCATAATGAGAGGACCCATATGGAGGTTGGAGGAATTATAACCAATTAAGTAATTCTAAATCTAATTTCTTTTTTTTTTTTAATAATAAAGTTAAAATTCTTAGCTGTTGAGTTTACAACTAATAAGATATTTGACTATGGAAATATTAACATATTTTTTCATTCAATTTAAGTACTTAAAAATACAATTTGATATATATTTAGAATTGAAATCTTGAAATTGAATTTAAAACAATCAAATCTAGCTTAATGAAAATTTATAAATATTATGAGTTTATTCAGTTTCGGGAATGTTAATTTTAAAAATTAATTATTAAATTTAAAAAATTTAATTATATATAAATTTATTTAACAACTTATATTAATTAATATGTGATTATTATTTTAAAACTCCACCTCAAATAATAATTATGAACGAAAAAATAAATTTGAAAGTTCATCGTTTAATAAAAAATAATAAAAAGAAATAATAAAAATTTATAAGAGCTTTCATTAATATATTCCATCCAATAAGATTATATAATAATAATAATAATAATAATAATAATAATGATAATATCAAATCATTTTTATACCTTAATTATAATTATTAGATAAGATCAAAATAAATTATCTTCCTTTTGGTTCATAAACACATAACTCTCTTCACTTATTATAAGAAATTATAGCTTTCCATCCCACATGAAATTGTGATTTAGGAAGCACAACTTTTGGTCCCATATAATAATTTTCACCACTCAATAATACAAAATAGTCAAACCTCAATGCATGCACATGTCCAAAAATTTTCCCCTTCAACAGTGCTTAAAAAAAGAACTTTTCCTCTACCTTTGCCAGAAGTGCAGAACTTATGGAGAAAAAACAGAAGAAACAGGATCTTCATCCATGACTAAATTCACTTAATTTTTTTTTATTGAGCTTATAGAAATAAATATTTTCTTTTAAAAAAAATTAAAAATAAAATAACCTTACTCCTAGAATTAGCCTCCTAATTGCCTACGCTAAATATATACACCCATTTAATGAGATAATAATATATGGAGTGAAAAATGATATTGGTATTTTTTTATTGAAAAAAAAAAGATAAAAAAGTAATATTAATTAAAATATCTCATTATTCATTGGTCAAATATTTTTCTCTAACAGTCTCTTAATTGTCTATACTAAGTGTATACACATATTCAATAAGATGAGAACATGTGAATAAATTTCTCATAGATAAATAGTTTATAAATTATCTTAGCTGGAAATTATTTTATTTTAAATTATCATTATAATAAATTTGAGCAAGTTCATTTCCATAAAAAGTGTAATTACAAACAAAAGAGTTTGTGAAAGAAAAATTTAGTTATTCATGGGACAAAATCTATTACATCACTATTCACTATTCTAATAAATAAATAAATAAAATCAGATACAACTTATAAGGATAATTTATTACTTGTTTAATGAGTTGACCACTAATTAGGGTTTCAATTATCTCACTTTAATTGAACCCTAATCCCTGGAAAGGAAGAAGAAATGGCAAAATCAACTGTTTTATTCAGCTTCTGTTCTCTATTAATGGCAGCAATTTTTGCTTATTCTGCATCTGTTCAGTTGAATGATCCTGGTACTGAATTTTGTTTTAAATCCCTTTTAATAGAAACTCTTATGTGTATTAAAAACTAACTATTTTATTCAATCTCTTGTTTTCTTGTTTTAGTATAGATTGGTATTTTTGGTTCCCTCTCTATGCTAGTGCTTGTATTATTAATATGGTGAATTGGGCAATCTCCTCTAGAGCAATAATCAGGCAAATTGCAAAGGTAACACTATGTTTAGGTATATTTATGTTTTTGAAGGTTGTAATAGAGGATTTTGTAAGAGGAATAGCTGGGTTCTGGTCATTAGATTTGAGTGAGAGAGTTATTAGAGAGAAAACAGGAAGTGGGTTAGTTATCATTTCCTTGATTTTGCATTTGGAAGCTTCATCTGAGCCAACATGTTTCATGTCAAGGAAAGCAACAAATAAAAAGCAATTCTCAATATTTGTTGAATATGGTCAGACATTTGACCTGTTTTTACTTGTATAAAATCATTTTTTTTTGTCAATTGCCTATAAAGTATATGCATTTATTTACCGCTAGATTATAGCTAAATGTCCTTATATAATCAATCAACTTGAATTGACAATAATTAGTGAATTGTCCCGGCAGGAATGGCAATGTTGGTGGGCTTCAGTTTTGGACTCCCCTTCATGTTTTTTGTGGTTAGAAATGGTGAAATGAAGCTCGATAATATGAATGTACATTCTTGAAAAATCAACTTGGTTTAGCATGGGTGTGCGTGTATATATATATATATATATATATCACTGCTTATATAAGAGAACTCAGCAATTAGGAGACTTTTTCTGACGCATATGTACCCTAAAAAAATGTTTCAATGAATTAAAAAGCAGGCTTGTTTGCTCAAATATTTACATGCCAATTGTGGGTAAATAGGAACACATGGCAACAAAAAATTATTTGAAACAGGCCATTTATGCACTCCCATGAAAAGAATACCCACAAACAAGACACCTACAAATTCCAAACAGAAAAAAAACATCTACACTTCTAGCTAAAGACAGGGAGGCATCAGTGTTCACTGCCACGGCAAAAGATGCCAAAAAGAAAATGAGGTTTCCTCCTCTTCTCTGAATAACGTGTATAAACAAGGGAGAAATGAGAATAGACACAAACTGCTTGCAGGGACAAACGAAATGTCATTGCAGAGACACCACAGCTGCACTGGACCAATTTATTGTCACCTTGATGCAAAGTTGTCCACTCTCTGAGCTGCTTATCAGTTGGTCTACAGATGAAAGCCAACATCTGCATGGAAAGGGCTCACAGATGTTATCTTGTGTCTGGCTCCTTATCCCCCTTGTTATACACAGGAGAGTGCCAGAAAAATAATGTTTGTTAGGATTTAGTACAAGCGGCCTCTGCACTTGGAAGTTCCACAATGGCAAGGACATCCTTCTCCAGGCACAAGATTATACCGATAATTGTATGTCAGTTCTTCACCAAATGTTATCTGCTCATAATATGATAAAACAAGTAAATGAAATACAACACCACCCATACAAACACAGTAGTTAAAAAAAATAAAAAATTAAGGTTCTTTACAATTAAGATTGTCAATTGCAACATCCTGGTTTATGTTGTTAAACAACACAAAAGGGTTTGATTCCAGTCTAAGATCCTTACATGAAGATATTAATGCATTGCATGAGTGAGCAACGAGTAAAAAACCCAAAAAAGAATAAAAGTATCTTGCAACTGATAACATAATACTTTTCCCCTGAGCCTAAAAAGAATCAATCTTCTACCGTGATATAATAAAACATACAAGTGCCTCAAAGAGATCAATATTCAAGAAAAATCAGGCAAAAGATTGCTTACATCTTGACTTGCAAATAGACCAATATGAGCATGCTGAGAATCCATGCTGTTGACAAGAACTTGGTGGTTCACAAGATTTGGCAAGCAGCTGACAGTACGAACAGATGCAACAGTAAATCAACAGGAACTCAGACAATAGAAAATTAACTAGAAATCAGCATCTGAACACCAATACATCACTACTTGAACCTTATCTTACCATCTACTTCATTAAATTATGGGTCAACATAAATTCTAAACAGCATTGATCCATTCAAAAGTTGCACATTAAAATTAAAAACAAGCTGCAGCTTAAGCCTATAATTCAGAGAAACAGGGAATGAACTGTCCCCACTTTTTAAAACAAAGCTCCAACACATTGACTTCTGCATCAGCAAAGTAATAATAGCATGAAGAAGCAAGTTTTAATCTCATTTCCTGCAGTCACAATTTTTTTTTTTCCCATCTCTTCCCTTTTCAGTTGCCTTAAGAACTGACTTGGTCCTCAAACTAGAAAAAGAAAGAGCCAAGGACAAGGGTTTTACCGACAGGCCAACAAAATTACCCAAGGCTGAATCGTGATGTCATTATGTTATTATAAATACTTTGTCGTTAAAATAGAAACAAATACATTGCAAAATACATCTAATATAATATATTGTAAACAATAACCCATAAATCAATTTGCATCGAGTGAAATACAAGGATTGACTTTTCCCCTCAAAAAAAAAAAAGGATTAAAACTTAAAAATGTGCAAATTAACAAATTCTCCTAGTGCATGAGTCCTCCTTGCATTTGCAAAAAGGCATTTTCTGCAATTTGACTCCATGACTTAGAGGTCATAAAAGAGCCATTTTACTGTTGCACCAAGATTCACCCTTCCAGGTCACCAAGGTCAGAAGAATTCTAGAAGACTAACATTTTTAGATTGTTGTAACTTGTGTACATAAATGTTATTCCCCTAATGAAAATTTATTTTGATGTAATTTTTTTCTTTTTTATTTGCTATGGTTATTGTCAAATAACTACATAATCATAGTGAAATAGGTCTACACTTTTTAAGCCACTCACACACATTACATCAAAGCCAGTGCCTTGCGCATCTAGAGATATATTATAGAAAATCAGAATCTAACAGAAGACTATCTTTGCTCACTTTCCTAGGAATAATAACTAGTTGCTTTTCCCCTACCTGTGATTGATGAACCGTGAAACATTCCCATACTTAGTGGCGTCAATTACATATTCGACCTGTCCATCAATCAATCTGCTCATATCATTTGTATGAGCATCAATGTCATACAGATAGCTGCAACCTTGTTGGCCATACCTGGAAGTCCAATGAAATCTCATTCAAAATATAAAATAAAAACCAACGTAGGCTGAAAAATAAACAGCATCTTTCTGCATCTATAACCTGCCACGCCTCTCATTTGCCTCCTGCTTGTCTAAAACCTCCCCAATATACTCGCACACAAATGTGCCACGTAGGATTGGTTCAGCTGCCCTGACTGCCCATCCCTGTATGTCAATCAAGCAGCGAAGTTAATATAAAGCCATAGAAATAAAACTAATAAAAAAATTGAAAGCATTACCTTATTCTTCGTTTTGAAGACTTCCAACTTTACTCGTATTCCATTCTGTAAAACCCTGTTTGGGCAAGTTTTGCTGCAGCTGCACATGTTATTGCACTCATAAACAAGGTAACCCTCCTGTATATTCGCAAGAAGATTTGAAAATGTCAATTCCACAGCACTTACATGCAAATAATACATTTAAAGAGGGGTAGGGGCCCCGGGCCGGGGGGTTGTGGTGGTGTTGGCAAACAAGAATAAACTACTCATAAAACTCAACCAAGCCTTAATCCCAAAATTAATTGGGGTTGGCTATATAGATTCTTTGTTTCCACTCTAAATTATTCTGCGAGACGTCCTACTTTATCCGGGCTTGGAACCAGCTCAATGCGAGAAACTCACACTTAGGCAGAGTTAAGAATAAACAACTCATAAGGAAAAAAAATTATATTTTTATGTCCTGGAAAATCTCAACTAGGAGGGGAAATATTAGGACCTGGTGATCTCATAAACTGACAACCTCGCATTGTTTATCATCCTACCAAAGTATATTTAAAACGACCACTATTAGATGCTTGTGCGCATCATTAGTCATAGTAGAAAAGCTTGTTAATTGCAAGAAACAGAAAAGCTAGAAAGTAGAAACAATTATGCAAATCCATCACCATTACAGAAGCCCTCAAAAGAATAACCAGTTAACAAACACCTTTCAGAAAAACAGGGAATTCCAGGGCTTCTAGCAGCTAAGTGTAAGGGCAACAAATGTTTGACCGACAATCATACTCAGCAACCAAATTTAGAATGATGTTTAGTAATTATTGACAATGTTAAAGGCTTTCACAGTACCTCCAATATAATATGGCCTTTATCATCATATGGGAACCTGCCATGCATGGATTTCCCACATATGTCTTTTCCATCTTCATAGTCATTATCAAATAGGTAAACATGATCACAGGTTCCCGGAGAGCATAATAAATGAGGGCAAGCACACCCCAGTTGCAAATTCTGCATAAATAGGAAGGATAAAAGAAACGTCATATATATATATATATCTGTACATGAAGTAGCAATAAGATGTATGGTTACACTTTTTTTTTTTTAATTAACTTTAGTTTTTCCTGTACGTGGATGTTGGGGAGTGGGGGAGGGATCTTGGCAACCGATTAGAATCAATCCTTTGCAACATAAGAAATAGACCAAGCATTTTAACTGTAATTTATGGTGTGCACATAGACATAACTGCATAATGCATAGATTTAAAGACCATGATCCAAACAGCTTAGCATCACACAAAAAGTAAATGGTCCATAAAAGGATACCTCAATAACACGATTACAAGATTGATCATGCAATGGGCTTGTAATATAGGTAAAGCATTCCCAGGGCTTGGGAAAATTACTGATTTGACCATCCTCTGCAAAGATATTAAGAGATGCAAGGAGTTCCTCATCTACTACACAAGCTATTGGTATTGTTTCACTACCAAAGCTGATATCATTGCACAGGACAGTGGTCTTCTGGTGTGGCCTCTCTCTAATATCATGCAGATCAATGACATAGTGGCACTCATCCACTTCCCACTCACTGTTTACATGTTCGGATGAATGTGCAAACTGTTTACCTATAAAACCAATTGGACGAGGCACCAAGGGCTGCAATAATCCTGGGTCCTTAAAACTTCTACATCCTCTGGGACAACTAAACCCCTCCTGGTGCCACTCCACTCGAATGTTATGCTCGCTGCAAAGTTTGGCTGCCTTGAGGTACAAACGATCTGGCAATACTCCATATTTCCCCTCCAATGAAGCCTTTAGGCTCACCTTACAGCAAGCAGACCGTGCAGCAGCTAAGATATCAAGGTTATTGGGGCAAGGTTTAGTCTTCTGAATCTCGGAAAACAATATCTTTGCAACAGATGAGCACTGGGACTCTGCCAATCTACCAAGAGTTTCTGGCTCAGTTACATGAGGCTGTACACTTAATCCCCCAATGCTGAGTGATTTTGATGCCTGGATACGTTTCTTCATGCTAGCACTGCCTCTGTTCCTCATCCTATATGTTGCTGCTCCAAGGCCTTTCTTAAATCCAGGTCGGCTAAGTCTTCCAGATTTTAACCTGTAAGCATAATAACGTATCCCCTTTTTTGGAGGTCGAGAGCTGAATAGATTTGGTCCCATATGAGCAGCCTGATGGTGCCGGCCAAGATCAGGTAGCAAATCAAACTTCAAGCCACAAAACCTGCATATGAACTTTCGGATACCACCTAAATTCTCAGAGTTATTTTCCACAGACGCTGTATTACCCAGCTCAAGATTCTGCAGAGAATCCTCTTTCTCTTCAGCTAGAGATATATTATGCTGTTGAGCCCCATTTGGCAGCCTGAATTCAACAGGATGGACTGAAAGGACATGCAACCATAGTTCCTCAGAATTCCCAAAGTGGCTGCCACAGGGAATGCACCGAAGAAGCAAACAATGTTCCACAAATTGGACATGGTGCCTTTCCTGCACATGAGTTTCCAAAAGTTTCCTGTTAGTAAAAGAGTCCAGGCAGATGGCACAGGCGTAGCCCCTGAACAGCCATTGTGCTTCCTTTTTATGGTACTCCATCCAGTGGTTGCCAAGCGCTTGGTCATCAAGAAACTCCTCTGAACAAAATTTGCACTTTTTAAATGATTTTTCATCATCATGGCTACTATCAACAGCCAATTGCAAAATTGCAGATTCTTCCATAACAGAGGAGGAAACATGTACATCTTCACCAGCATTGAAGCCCCATATTTTTGTAAGTCTATCTTTTTCAGTGCAAACCAACTTCAACAAGAGTTCTCCAATGCTGAAATCTTTAGAAGCTTCAGACAAGGCCCACTGAAGTTGAATTTCCACAGGAACTGGGTTCCTTAGGGACAAAATACTTTTGAAAAGCTTGTAGAAAAGCTCACAAGCTTGATGTAAATGCAATTTTTGATCCAGGGAATGACAATCCTTTAAAAGATCTGTGAACACTTCTTTTGGTATTATTCTACTTTTACCATTTCTTGCACGCTTAAGCCAACTTGGAATGTGTTTATCACAGTATAATGAATAACGCTTTGGACTTGCATGACAAGGGATATTATTATCAAGGGGACTTGAACCTATGCAGTGTAGAACCTCTGTACCATTACAATCCTGACTGGAATGGTCAGGCTTCTCCATTAACTTGTTCCTTCCATGGAAGGTATCTCCATCCATGATTGAGACAGGCTCTACTTGAAGGGGACTTTCAACTTCTCCTACTAAAACCAAATCCTTGCAGTATGTGGTTTCTGAACCTGGAATGATCTCCTCATACTTTCTCTCCTCATACTTTCTCTTAAGTGTATTCTCAGGTGAATTTGAGGTATTTGTTGTGTCCATCTGGGGTCTGTGTTTCTTACAGAATGAGGAACCTGGTAGAGACCGATGCTTACAACGAGTGCCAAGAACAGTGGTACCTTCACACATTGGACTAGTAACTGGAGGACTTGCCTCTGCTTTGGTGGAGCTGCCAATAAAACGAGAGGCCAAATGTACACAACAGTAAACATCACCATCATTTGCCCACCTAACACACTGTCTTCCCTTAGATTCAATAAAAGCAACACACTGCTGGTTTTTATTCCCAGGATGTATGGTTTTCTTATCCACAATTTCATTTACAGGAGTCACTTGAACATCTTTGGCCTTTATGAGCTCAGAGTTTCCAGCTTCAACTACAATTTCATCCCACCTGTCAGCCACACTGCATGAAGACTCTATAGGCGCAGCTCCCTCTCTAAAATCTTCCTTAGAGAGTTCTGATTTTATAGCAGTGGCATTTATACCATCTCGATTATTGAAGAACTCAGAGTCAATTTCAACAGTCATAGTCTGAAATGGACTATTTGTTTCCACCTGGGTAGCATGTGGCTCTGCACGACGAACTTCAAGCTTAGGCCTCTTCCTGCCAACTTGAACACTCATGGTTGGGGGACTGTTACAGCTTCTGTGCTTTATATCTCCACTACTAGATACAGGGTGAGACGTTGAGAACCATTTCATTACTTCATGCTTCCAGGTTTTCCACTCAGAACCTAAAGTTGGCTGTACATGTGCATTCCAGAGAGAGTTGACTTCATTCCACAGGATCGAATCAGATAATTCCTAGATCACAGAAACAACAATTAGCATAAAATACAGGATAAGATATTAAGACAATACAACATTGGTCCACTGATTTTCAAACAATTCCTGCACCACAATAGCAACAATGTTAACAATAGCACACAGCAGGAAGAAGACATGCATAGATGACAAGTTTTGTTTTCCTTTCTTTAGCACCAAAAGGAAGGTGGGTAAAGCAGTGCAAAACAAGGCCTAGAGGGCAACAACCTAGCAACCCAACAGATACCATTGAGGGTAGGAAGCAATGTAAAGATAGGGTTAAACTAGGGCCTGGTTAACTTTTTTACCAAGGCAGTCTGCAAAAGACAATGCACAGAAAACTGGTCTAGCCACAGGTTGTGTGCTTTGTATATACTTCAGTCATATACAGATCTAGGAAAGAATGTAATCCAACTCTTGTGGTAAAGACGAATCTTAAATCAATTGGTTGATCTAGAAATACTCTCAAAGTAAAGAGAAAAATGAACAGGTTTTTATCAAGAAACAAGCAACTTAGGAAATTTCCTGCATCACCTCTATAGAAAATATTGCTCAACAGATGAATATCTCACATATCATATAGCATACCAAGGAATTAATTCTATTCCACTTTGATGTTGGCTTAGCAGACAAACACAGGCCTTACATATCTAGTACAGTAACAAAAGGATCCATTCAGTCTTGCTGATACCTTATGCATTAAAACTTGTTACACCTCAGTATAACCTATGCTTGTTCAATGTTTGTGAGCAGACATAATTTAATTCATACCTCCCTCAGCAATTCAATAGATTCAGCACTTTGTGCAACCTGACACCGTTGTACCCAAGATTGAAAAGAATGCTGCAGCCATTCAGATTTTAAGTATTGCTGCAATATCATCTGTTGAGAGAGAACAAGTTGTGTTACTTCATTTCAAACTGAGAGATGGAGATAGATCTATTTATAAATTAACGTTAACATGAGTTTTGAAATTACAAGTAGCTATCACATGCAACACGTATGACAAAATGGCTAGTGAATGTAAAAGCTTAATAGCCAATAGGTCAGAAAAAGTGCATTATATCTTTGAGCAATTTCAGTCTCACTCCCAGCTTTCACATATTGTATTTTTCAATTTCCACTTTGATTGGTAAAAGAATAAAATTTATAATTCCTATTCCCCAAACTATCTAAGGAGTAAGGGATTTACATTTTGAAGCTTCAGAAGCATTCTTCCAAGGTCAGAATAACCAGTACAACGTGAAGCCTTCATAGCAAATTCCTTCCAGACCATCACATCACGAGCAGTGTCTATCAAAGCCTATAAAAGTTCAAGAGATCAAAAAAGAAGATTTCATGACAAGATGAAGACAAGTTAAGATTATATGTTTCATTAGTGTAGCATAATAACAAGAAGCAAGTATAGAAGGGTACCTCGGTGTGAAATTGATCAACAATATTCAGCATGCCAACAGCTAGCTTTTGCATTATAAACCGACGTGCAACATTCAAATCTTTAACCATTTTTAGTCCAATTTTATGCGTCCTATATGCATTAGGTTCAGGAAATTCATTGATCGATCGAACAAGTAGCATATCTGCCCAGGAGTAATTTCTAGTGTGTGGGAAAAATATCACAAAATACTTCTTCCGATCATGGGTTGGTTTTGCTTTCAAAGTTGATAACGGCCAGTCTGCCCTTGCACATCTAATTCCTGCCTGCCACTTCCCTCTCCACTATAATCAGAAAAGTATAGAAGTATTAATGTCAAAGCCAAATAGAATGAATATTTCAATCAGCACATAAGGAAAAAAAAATGAACGGCTATAAATGCATTTTTTTCTTTGGATAATTAATGAAAGAGAAGAACTTAGTAAGACTGCAAAATGGATAGTCTTCCAGGAGCAAATAAATTCAGGAAGTCAAGCCTTACAAAGTACACAAAGGCATGAGCCCTTGTAAAATAATAATAACAAAAAAAAATAATGTCCATCCACACAATGCACAAGGAAACCATAGTATTTGCTGAAGGGAGATGCTATTCATGGGAGTGAAAGAAACAAGTGTACATGGTTACCTTGACCCACAATGCCACAGATTCATCATGTTCTAGCCAATTGGGCTCTGAAAAGGATGACTCCCCATCCCTGCAATTGCTTGGCTCACTTTCAATAGTGTCCACAATTACATGATAATTCTCAGGAGCTTCAGAAGTTTCTGTGCAATAATTCTGTACAGCCAAGTCATCATCTCCAAAATTATGAGAATCACCAAATAATCCTTGGCTTTCCACCTGACAATCAGAATACGAAGGTCCACTTTGGTGCCCTTTGGAGATAGGCAATTCATCTGCTGTCCCTTGGTCCTCACTTCGTCTGTCTATTTGAGGCCCTCCCACTTTTGGTGATGAGTCATCCACTCCACCACCTGCCAATTCAACTTGTTTTCCATGTTCAAAGCCATTAGATTCTCCATCATAAATAAAACCTGTTCCTGAATTATGTTGTGCACAACCAGATTCTCCAACACACTGAACACCAGAACCAGGAAGCACTTCCATAATTTACACTAAAATCTGTAGTCTCATGTAATGTGAGCAAAATAATTAATTATATCTGAACTCATTTCCCTGTTCAAATAAAAATCAATCCATAGAAGAATCAGAAGAATGTAAATACGAATCACCAATAATGTAATAGTACACACTGATTATTGAAGCTGATGCAGAAAGTATCGACAGAACACATTTAAAAGTAACCACTGCATGCTGAATCAACAGATCATATGATGCTGCCATCTGAATATGGCCTTCATAACTAAATGCTCAAAATATCTGGAGTGAAATAGCTGAACATGATGTGCCTTTTACCACCTAAAGATCAACTATTGACCCAAAAAGTCACTAAGAATCAAGGGGTAAAGAAATCAAGCAAATGACAAATAGACATATGCCATGTTCCGGCTTTAAATGCACAAGGTATAAAGAATCTATTTCTTGAGACATAAGAGATTAAGCACCTTCTTGTCTATCCCTTCTAAGTAACAAACATATATGAATTCATTCTACGGGACAAACAAAAGCTCAAAAGGCTCCAAATCAACTAATTGTGATTCACAGAATAAATTTAAAGAAGGCAAAAGTCCTAGGTGAAACTGTCAAAAACAGTAACTCTGCAAATTTACAGATACCAATTGCACTTGCACACATTACTCATGGTCAAAAGGCCTAAGAAATATGTTGAAGAAGTTATCAATACAGCAGTTGATGCAGGACATGTTGGAGGGCTGAATGTAAAGTATGAATTTTATGTTTATACGAAGGCTAGGGATGGGTAGAAACTATATGTGGAAGGCTGGGGTTTGTAAATAAGGGATTTGAGACGCCAAACCAAACAAAACAAATAGTTATGGACAATTTTGGTGCTGTGAACAGTAGTGCAAATAAAAGATAAGAGAAAATAATTTAAGCTTCATACCATGGACATCACATCCAAGATCCCATGGCATCACACCTAGAGTTGAGTTGCATCGCACAACTCGAAATACTGTTTTTTTTTATTCAATCATAAAGCTTAATTAAAAGCATTATAATGCTAGGTATTTATAAACTTAAACAACTCCAGGACTTCAAAACTAATCTACATCTTATAAGGATTCAAACTCCTAAAATAAACTAAAAAAATAACAAAACTATCCTAAACACACAAAGACTCTAAAATAAGACATTAGAATAAACATAAAGACTCCTAAAGAAATAGGAAAAGTTTTTCCGGCTTTTACACAACTATCCTTAATACCTAAAGTAATGGATTAATACCAAAAATAATGTACCAGCAACTATATTATACAAATATATCTATAATTATAACTCGAAAAGGCTAGAATTACTTTTTAATTTGTACAATAAACCTCATATTAAATCTAGAGCACAATTCTAAACTTGAGTCCTTGAATTTGAAATTTATTATCTTCCTATTCTCCATCATTCTACCCTTATTGAAAAAAACTCGACCTTGAGTTTTGAAATGCTTAGTAACAAAAATTGACGAGTTGTTTAATTGTCATTTTGCCTCTTTGGTTGGTAGCAACGATAGAAAAAATTGAAATCATTCTTTGGACTTGTATATGAACTGAATAAGAATTACAAAGTCTATCTCTTGAATATTGTCCAAAGACAATATAAATCCAACTTCTTTGGCATTTTCAACAATAAAGTTTAACTCTTTTGTCCTTTCTAATTTTCCAATATCTTGTTGTTTTACTGTAACATGTTTTACCTTTTCTCCAACAGTTCCCTTGTCTACAAATTCTTTTCTTTCATATCTCATCTCTACTTTTCCAAGCAATGCATGTGTACTACTCGTAGCAATATTATCTTGCTGAATTGAGTCTCCAAAATACTCAATTGTTTTTTTTTGGTTCTTGATGTTCAACTAAATTTTGATGTTTCAACTTTTGAGATGGTAATTTTAAGTTTTCCACCTCTTTTTTTGATTGATCAAGTTTCAATAAGGATTTAAACTCTCAAAATAAACTAAAAAAAATAATAATAATACTATCCTAAACTCATAAAGACTCTAAAACAAGACATTAAAATAAATATAAAGACTCCTAAAGAAAACAGGGAAAGATTTTTTAGTAAAACTGAAAATTATAAAACTGCCCTTAATACCTAAAGCAATGGACCACCAGCTATATCATATAAATATACCTATAATTATAACTATAAAAGGGCTGAAATTACTTTATGGTTTATCCAATAAAGCCCATATTAAATTCAGACCATAATTTTAAGCTTGAGTCCTCGAATTTGAAGTTTCTTATCTTCCTATTCTCCATCATCAGTTTAGTATTTCATTTTGAAAGTTGACCTAAATTGGACTAAAAATTGACAGTGGACCTGTACTCCACATGGAAATGAATAAATAATGTCACTTTCAACAAAAAAATATAAAAGAACAGCATCAAGAACATCCAGAGCAACACAAACATTAGCAGAAAGTGCAAGCTCTCACACCAGAATACCACTACATTTATGAAAATAATCATTTCCGGAGTTCAGAGTCAACATGTTCCCAACTATGCTTTATAGTTAAGTTTATTTGCAGTTGCAGGAAATCTCTGGACTTTTATCTTTAGAACTTGTTAAAAAAAAAAAGGAAATTATCTGTATTTTCTTTTTTAAAAAATGATTTATCCTTCACTACTATGTTCAAATTTGATGGAATATCTTGTGCATTGATCGAATTGAAATAAAATTTAACCAAACCATGGAGTTCAAGACTTTTGCAGGGGAAAAAATACTGACCAAGAGGATAAAATTATGAACTCTATTTCAATTAATGTCTTAAAATATTTTACCATGTCAGAATTAAAATAGTAATCACAGGCACTGTGAATGTAATGAGTAATTCTTTCCATCGGTGGATTTGTACAATAAACTGTAGCAATTTAAGCAAGTTTATCTGCTAATTTTTATTTTTTTCATAAATCAGAACTTATGTTGCTAAGTTTCCTTCAATCATAACATATGTAGCTAAATTTGTCTCCATAATTCACATTCCCCACCCCTTGCTTTCTTTATATCAAATTCAGCAGGCCTCCTTTAACACCTTTTTAATCAATTAATAAAATCTCAAATATTTATCATGCCCAATAATTGCAAAGCCTTGATATATTTGCTAGCAATATTCACAGTTCTCTCTTATTATAAAAATAGCAACTATTTCAAATTCAACCTCAAAACCTTAGTATCATTTAGAGTCTTTTAGGCATATTTTTGTAGTCATTGATGGAGAAAAAAACACTAAAATGCATTGGCAAATCACCAAAAGCAACAAAACTAACTGTTTAGGTGCTCTTAGGATCTTTATGATAAAAAAGACCTTGAATTCAGTTTTCAGTTGCTTTTGGCAAAATCATCCAGAAGGGTACTTTTTGCTAAAAGCAGGCTAAGCTCAACCAAAATGCCAACGCATAATTAGTTGGATAAGATGAGACAGAATTCAATAAATTACTGCCTTCAAAATCTCAACTATGCCATTTCATGTTCATAATTTACCATTTCAAACAACTAACTTTAGCAAACTACGCATGATCATATTTCTTTATCAAATAAATACAATAAATATGCTTATTATATTTAAAATACAGGTATTAATATAAATATAAATATCAAGTGAAAGCTACTGCAAATATATTGAATTGAAAATCTCATAAAGACAATCTTATTTAAAATTAAAAAAAAAAATCAATTGAATTGAATTTGGTAAGATTTATTTAATGCAGATAACAACCAGCGTGGCTTGCATCAAATTCTAGAGGGCACTGCAAAGCAGTTGCATGAAATTCATTTACATTCTATAGACAAATGAAAGCAAATATTAAGCAATTTTACTAAGAATTTCACTATCATACAATTGTACAATATAACTAGGGCCACTGTAGCACCACGACAAGACAAAACAACATTGCAGCACGAGTAAACAGGACTTGTAAACAACAACTCAATAAATAACCAGTGAACCAAAAAAAATAAAAAATAAAAAATAAAAAACCCAGATCCCTAATAACCCACCTGAAAAAGCTTATAAATTTTTTGCAGGAATTGGAAAATCAGCTAAAACCCTAATCCACTAGACCCAGTAAACAGAATTTGCCTTAGAACCCTTCATTATATTCAAATCCCAATCAATCCCTTCACTAGTTAAAACACCATCCAAAACCCATGACCATATGTACGATCAGCATGTGATATGTACCTGACCCAGAAGGTGGGTCCGATCCCAACTCCAAAAAGGAAAAAAGAAAATCATCCAGACTTTTCTAACCATGGTACAAATGTTCAACCAATTACCCAAAATTGCTAATAGAGTCCAATTTAAAAGCCAAATCAAACATGAGTTCTCAGATTTTACATTGAAAGTTTGTCTTTTTGTAGGGTATTACGTTTTTTTTTATTTTATTTTTTAGGGCTGGAGTAGCTACCAGCTAGCTAGATCATAAAATTGACTGGGAAAATAAATAAAAAAAGAAGAAGAAAGAGAACCCCAAAAAATTAGAAAAAAAAATGTGACATACATATATACATGGTCATCATGCCTAATAGAAAGGAAAAGAAAAAATTAATAACAGAGGAAAAGAATGGAGTAGTGGTGGTAATGTACCTTTAAAGAGTGTGTGAAAGATCACCTTTTTCCATGGTTGTGGTCTGATGTTGCTTGTTGGTTTTGGCTATGGCTTAAGGGTGGGTTGGGTAGGGAATTATTATTATTATTCTTTTTGGCCTCTAATTACCTATATAAATACATACACATATATCTCTTCTCAATAAGGCTAGCAAAGGGAGGATATGTGTGTTTCTGTGACCTGTGGGGAAAAGATGGGTAACCAAACCAACTCTGTCCCGTGGCCAAAAAAAAATAGAATTTTAAAGAAATTTGTTAATTTAACAATTGGGTATGTGAATTTGAGAATTTTTTTATATATTTAGGAAGAAACAAACAATTGGATGTAGGGTATGATGGTCTGGACTGGTTAATGAAAAATGAAAAAACCTAAAATTAAAAGAGGACCTAAAAGACTGACTGGTGACTGGGGATGAGAAGTGCGCTTCTATAGGGCTCTCTTTTTAAAAATAAAAATAAAAAATCTAATTTTTTTATTTTTATTCAAATTTAATTTAAATTTGATTTTCTTTTTTTGGAGATTTTGGTACAGGAGTTATTGCGGGTTTTCGTTTTGATTTGTTTAGTTTTGGAAGAGTGAATGGTAGAATTTTTGGGACTTTTATGTTTTCAAGATTAGACTTCTTCGATATATGGGATTTTTATGTTTCCAATATTACACTTCTTCGATAGTATTTTCAGGTGTTGGGCTGTAGTTAGTGGGTTGAGAGTTTGGATTGGACTTGTGGACTTTCAAGTTCTGTTGGCTGTGGTAGTAGATTGAGAGGCTTGTAGGTTTGTGGGCTGTGGGCAGTGGATTGAAAGGAGTGTAAATGAGTTAAATAACTAACTTAAAATATTCAAATTTAATTCAATTATAATTGAATCAAATTTAAATATTATAATATTTAATTTAAATGGCTCATAAATTTAATTAAATAAGTTTATATTATATATTAATTTGATATTAAAAAATAAGTTAGGATTAACCCTTAGTTGATATTTAATTAAATATAAATTAATATTTAATTAGTGGATAAATTATAAAATAATTGATAAAAGTAGTATTTGAAAAGTTAGAATTCAATTTTTTATATATTCTTTTAATGTAATTTTTTCTTTCATTTGATTAACTCATTATAAATTAGTAGTAATTTCGAGCTACACGCAATATAATATTAAAAAAAAATTAATTAATTTTTATGTTGTGTAAAAATAAAAATATATAAATATTATTTTAAAATATATAAATATCAAATAATTATATATTTTCTATAAATAATTACTATTATTTTTAATATATTTCTCAATTGATTTCTCCATCAATATTTTTATATTGATATGAGAATTCAAATTATTAATTATAATATTTAATGAAAAATTTATAAGAGAATATAAAAATGAAAGCAATTAAAATATATCAAAATTATTATCATATTATACTTATAGTGTTGTTTTTTAATTTTTAAATTAAAGTTATTATATGAAAAAATTAAAAATAAATTCTTAAATTTTCATATTAATTATCTAATATTATATAAAAAATAAAAAATTCTTAAATTTTCATATTAAATATCATATTAATTAATATTTTTTAAATATTTAAAATTATATAAAAATTTATAAAAAAAATAAAAACAAAATGGTAAGCATAAAGAAAGAGAGATCTACTTAAAACGGGTTGAAAGTTTAATTGGATTTTATTCTGCTTGTTCAACTAATTAATTTTTTTTAGAAGAGTGGCAAACCATCACTGGCTTTAATGAACCTCACTTTAGACTTCAGAGTTGTTTTCTAAAAGAATAATAATTAATTAGTTTTTTTAGTGATACCATTTATTTTTAAAATAATTTCATCTTACTATTAAATTAAAACACGATAATATAATTAATTAATTAGTTAATCAATCTTCTTAGTAATTTGCCATTAAGTTCTAATACAACTCATTTTTTTTTTATACTAATTTTTAGAAATTTCTATGTTGAGGATGGCAGTTCCAGCAATTGGGTATGCAATTTTATCAAATAAACTGAATTAACAATTTCATATTCATAAATTGAATTGTGATAATAGAGTTAAATTTCGTGACGAGTGAATAAAATAAGTTGATTTTCATTTATTTTTTCAAATTGTTGCCATTATAATTAAGTTTCAAAATTAGAATAAAATAATTTATTTTTAAAATGTTTGATTTTTTTATTTTTTATTTTTTGTGATTAAGCCTTTTTAAAATAATATATATCATTGAATTAAAATTCATTTAATTTCCATGCAACTTTTCTTTTTTAATGTTACATAGATTTGCCTTATAAATTATGTAATTTAGTGCTCAATTATCACAATCAAAAGACTGATGAATCAGTCTAACTATAAATATTGATTAAAAAATTCATCATCCTTGCAAATTGGAAGAAGAGTAAAGGAACATGTGGTCAATTATAGTACATGGTCATGTAAAAATTGTGATTAGTATGTGATGAATTTTTTTTAATTAAATTTGTAGTTTGTTTAATCAATTAAGAACGATTTTTATAGTCGATAAGAATATAAAATAATTAAAATGTAATTTTTTTTATATTATTGTCTTTTCTTATATTATTTTATAATGTCGTAATATGAGCTATCAGAATAGAATATTAATAATTGAATAATTGAATATTTATGGCATATGAATGCAAAGTATAAAAAACTGAACTCATATTTTGGAGGGGGAAAAGTTAAAAGAAGAAAAAGAGAATATATTGCTTTAGATGGCAATATGAGCATGAAAGATCAAAGCTTTAATGCAAAATGGAGACAATTATGGGTAGAGTCATGCCACTTGATTTTAGTTTTATAAGCATATCATTGGTTTAAATAAATTAATAGCATATTAGTCTTTAACAAAACAAATAACTAATTAATTAATTGATCAATTTGAATATCTAGTTATGTTATATGTAGATGATGATCTATTTTGTTATGAACTTGGGACCATTTTATTTGGATTAAAGAAAGTGGGGAAGTGGGGACAGAAATAAAGAAGGGTAGAGATGCCTTTTGCTAGTTATGATTGGCATTGACTCCTTGTCCAAATGTCTTTGGAAAGTTCACTATTCTGTCCCAATTATGGGATTCAACACCTTCTGTATACAATTAACAAACCTTATAACCTCTCCCATTTTCCCACCATTACTAACACTGCATACATTTTATGTGGATTTTTATGGCTAGTAATTAGTCCCCCACTAGTGATATACTATGCAGTGCAATGCATCACTAGTCTCAGATCAAGAAACGTTGATTCTGCATTTTTCTGATACACTGTTTTTCTTTTCTTCTCTTTTCTTTTTGATTTAAACAACATTTGAGATTTTCATGAACTACATATTTGCAACATTTTTGAACTAATACTTCAGGAATCTCCCTTCTTCTTTTTTTTTTTTAAACTATAATAAAAAAAGAGCTACTAAATATGTAGTTACTACTCCATTCAACTCGAGACTACCAATTAAACATTATTGATTCAAGTTATTCTAATAAGACACACTGATTACCTAATATTATTGGGAGATATAAATTTCCTTTTAGAAAATCACAATGACTATTAACCTTTAATCCCAATTTATAAAACTTGATCTAAACAATAAAATTAACATTTAAACATCATATATAACAAGTTATGAGTTGAAAATATCGAATGATCCAACCTAAGATCAAAACAGGTGAATGACCGTGTTTTATCATAAGGTCACCTCCTTTGATGATGAGAGGTGCCTTTCTTCTGTTGCAGAAAAAAAAAATTGCTGAAGCTAGTAAATTGTTTGAGTACTAGCCGCAAACAGGAAATGAACTGAAAATGGTCATTTTTTTTTCTTAAATTTCAATTAAAAGGTATCTCAATCTAATAGAATTCTTATATTACAATGATTATAAATTCAATATATGATTTGAATTTAATTGATTGGTGTCACAATGAATCTAGTATGGCTCTAAGATTTAATTCTACCATTCATTACTCTAGAAATACATCCATTGAAATTAGCACTATAGAGAAAATCATTGAAAAGTACAATTAGTTTTTATTAGAGCATTTCAAATTAGTAACAAGATTTTCAAACATTGTCATGTTTCTAATACAAAACAAAAACAATGCATAGTTAAATACCACAAAAAAACAAGTAAGCAAGTTTCACTTCCCTTAGAATCTATGTTTTGGAATTTTACAAGCTTCCCTTTGAACGTCAACCAATTTTTATCGTCATTTCTAATTTGTCTTCTTTTATAATTTCAGTTAAAGATTGTGCATGATTTCTTGAGAAATGAAATTTCAGGAAATTGGAATCTGTATTTTTCTAGTTTTTGCCCTACTCTGTAGTCTTCAAATCTTTCATTGAATTAAATATTATTTCATATTATTTTCACTGGAGATAATAAACTTGTCAGCCTTAAAAAATTAGCCTATATAAAAGACAATTTCTTGATCTAAAATAGTAGAAAACACATGGGTATCTAACTTATACCTAACAAACAGGTCAGGCTAGGTATATGATCTCTGGGTTATTCAACTTGCGGGTTCATCGATTCATATTCAAGTGAACCTGAAAAATTTTGAATTTTTTTTTAGTGAATTTGAAAAATTTTGGATATTTTTTTAGAGAATCTGTACTTATACCCACGGGATCAAATTTAACCCGTGGGTACACTTGTGGATATTATAATTACATACTTGATAGGTTATAAATTAAAATTTGATGTGGACTATAGAAAAATATAAAATCATTCAATCAGTACTCATATATAACAATCTAAAAAATAAGCATATTACCATGTAATAAGTTAATAAAGTAATTACTTATTAATATAAACAAACAAAATTCAATTTAAAAAAAAAGAAAGGCAAATAGTTTAAACAAACAAAATCCACAATAATATAAAAAAAAAATATGACTTTTAAGTTTTAAGTAAATAAAGTATTAAAAATTATAATTAGAAAATTTAAAAATTAAAAAAAAAAAAACATAAAAAGAAGTTTGGTACAAGTGCACCTATGGGTACCCACGGGTCGTACTTATAATTTTTTAGTTATTTTTTTCAAATCCAATACTCTTTTTTTTTTTTGTTCATCCGTAAATACCTATGATAACATATTTACTTTTATGAGTTATAATATAACTTAATCTATAACTATAACCTGACAAAGTTTCAAAAAATTTAAAAATAAAATAAAATTCAACATGAAAATTTGTGTGTGTGTAATAGATAATAAAGGATATTTTTTATAATCCACAATTAAAAGAATATAATTAATGCAACTAAATAATTTCATAAATCTATCAAGAATGTCTGTCAGATTCATTTAAAAATTGGAATACCCACTTCAAAAAATTTAACAAATTAATGAATTTTTTTTTTGGTATTTTTAGCTTTGAGAAACCACCAAATCTGATTTGCATAAATTTAGATAATAAGATAAAACAGAAGTTTCATTTGTTTATTTAGGGGTGTTTGGATGAGCGATTTTCTATTTGAGATAAAAATACTTTTTTCCGTTTGTAAAATTTTTAATCGATAATCGCAACTTTTATTTGTTATTATATTTTATCGATTTGAAAAATATGAATCGATAATTAGTTTTTAATAATTTAATATTTAAATATTTATAATATTTTAATTATTGATACATATATTTTTAAACGACAATTAAATTTTATAATTAAATATCTAAACAGCTCTATATTAAAACCAGAAATTTCAATTTCTAAGGATAAAAATTGAACTAACAGATGTGTCCAAGAAACTAATCTGACTCTTTCTTGATTCCCTCAAATGCAGAATCACTAGCTAATTACGCAAGGATAATATAAAAAGTTAAAAACCATATGATTCCTCTGGTACATATATTAGTAAAATGCAAGGTTGTTTCTCTTCTCAAGTTATCTTAATTACCATTTGATGTGATTAGTACTTAATTATTAGTGTTATGTATTAACTATGAATCCATGATATAAAATCCAAAAGAGAACCTTATATAAGTTAAAATCTATTATTCCTTAATGCTCTTTATTATATATTTGATGGCTAATTTATGTATTGGTGGGTCTTATTTAAAAGATTCACTTTCATTGTTTGTTTGGTCTTTTAGACTAGGAATTGAGAGCTATTGATACTTGAATAGTAGTTTGTAGGCAATATTTTTTCATGACAATAATGATGATACATATGATTGTTTCCCATTACCATCAATGATTGTCAAAATTAGCATAACTAAATTATTGACTTCAATATATATATATATTGTGTAGGCAAATTCACTAATTTTCAATATTTTAAGTCATCGTAGTCCTAGAATCTATATGGGTTCTTGATGGACTTTTGTGGTTATACAACAAAAAAAATGAAAGGTCCCTTTTAAAAATCATTAAATTTTAAGAATTTTTTAACATGGTTATTAAAATTTAATTTAATAAAAACAAGTACTTAAAATTTTATTTTTTTAATCAAAAATAACTTAAAAAAAATTATCTAAAATCATATAATCGAATGACATAGTATAACACGTTCCTAATTATTTGACTGGTCGTATTACTTTATATTAACGTTAGATGTTTCAGAGAACATGTCATACCATATCACTTATTTTGGAGTTTTGATAAAAAATTATCGTATATTTATGATTAAAAAAATGAAATTTTAAGTATATAGTTATATTAAAATAAATTTTAGTGATTATATTAAAAAAAAAATTGAAAGTTAATTTGAAGAAACTCTCTCACTCTCTCATATGGCAGTGAAATTTTTATTTATTTATTTTTTTTTTTTTTGCAAAGCAGGTGAAAATGACAACAAAAAGAGAGAACTGGCCACCCTACCTCACACACAGTTGCCTTTTCTTTTGTATTGATATTGGTAAAGATCAAGGCATAATATCATATTTTACTTTGGGGGATTCTGAGACAAACGTTTGTTTCTTTCTTGGATACTCCAAGGACAATATGGCGTATCTACCTACATTTTAAGCCATAATTTCTCAAAGGAGGCTTATTAGATTCACAAAACTTCATTTCCTTTCAAGCATCCATTGTCTCCTTTATACCACACCTTTCATCCCTTTTGAGCTAAGAGTCTGCCCTTTTCTTCTAGCCTGAAAATCTTTTAACAAATTACATCTGGAGTTTGGACATAAGACTATTTCTAGTTTAGTGATGGTTCAAAATTTGTTATATTTGGATTAGAACAATTGCGGATCCCAGGAGTATGAAAAATATTGAATTTTTTAAAAGTTTGATCATCTGACCTGTAATTTTTTTTATAAATTAAAATTTATTATCCAACCGACAAATAGGTCTAATTTGGGTTTGAATCATTGCAGAGTAATTGTTTTACTCTCTAATGTCATTATTAATGTTTCTTGAAAAAGATAAAAATGATAAAAATTTTAAAGAGAATAAAGGAGCAACTTGATTTTTTCATGAAATTAGAGGTAGATGGTTTATATGCTTCAACAATATATATAATTAATCAAGCCCCAATCCAATCATTAAGAAATTATTGTCTTATTACCATGAAAATCTGGTAGGGAATTAGCAAGTGTTACTTTCATAGTTAGTATTAACAAACACAATTAAGCAAAGTGAATTAAGCAAATCAAAGTTAGTGTTGGCTGCAAGGAAGTGAACTTCTTTTTACTTTAGAAACTGTCTAGAAAAGAAACATCTTCACTTGTAAAGTAAAAATTTAGTAGGTTGGTCCAAGAATTTCATGATTTACCATTGTTTCAATTATGAGAAAAACAAGATTTGGCTATTAGAAAATAGAAAGTACTATACCATTATACATGATGAACATAATTCACTCTGCATACCTAGAAACTGCACATGCATCTGTGTTTAGAAAAACACCTTAAAACTACAATTCCATAACCTATAGTTTTCTTTTGAAGATATAATTCAAATATAGAGTATTTGTGTTTTCAAATAAATGCTAAATTACTAAAATTATTAGTTTAAAAAATTAAATAAATATTGAATCAGAACCAACATATCATAAAACACTTTGACAAGTGACTTTTTTTCTTAATATGTTTGTAGGATTTCTTAATTAAGATATTATTAAGTCCATCAAAAAACATCGCAACTGCAAAGATAATTTTAATACACTAAACCATATACTTTTTTAAATCATTTGAAATGTAATAACATATGAACATATATATCAAGTAAAATTAATGATTGTGGAATTGAAAAACTTGTACTTTGCCATTGATGATTACTCATATGAGGGGCAAATTAGATTAGGGAATAGAAATATTGTAATTAGGCAAGTATATGCAAGATAGAGATAGTACAGGACAAGAGTGGAGGGACATTCACCAACTCCCGCTTGCTTGACAGCAAGAGAAGAGAAATAGCATATTCAGTCTTAGATGGAAAGCATTATTATCTTATTATAATATTTGCACTTAACAGTTATAGCCACTATTTATCTTCCTCTCACTAGTCTCAGTCTTTGTCCATTGGGATCTCTCATCTCTTTGGTTGAGAAAAACTTATTCACTCTTTGCACATTTTCACATTTTTAGGGGGCTAATCTTATTAGGAGCATGACTTATTACGAGAATTAGCATAATAACAATGGTATAATCTTATTATGTCAGCTTTCTTCCTCAATTAAAGCCCACGAGCTGGTTTTGAATCTTTTAATGCAAAAAAGAAAAAAATGAAAAAAGCTCCTCCATTTACAAAAGCTTGCTGATTTTGTAGTGTGACTATAAGGTGAGAGACCCTTCAAATTGAAGATTCACTGGTCAAAACTCAGAAGTCCAAAGGTTTTATCTTTACTTGGTTATATATGTATCTAAAACACTTTCAGCCACCCTCTGCCATGTTCAGACTCTGTTAGCTGCAAATGATGAGTTTGTGGGTACTTCCTGGAACCTCTGGTTTGCTAAAATGCATTGAGAGAAGTATAGTTTTTGGAGTCTAATTGGGTGCTCCTGTGAACCCATTTGGTTTTTTTTGGACTGGTGGGTCTGCTTTTCTGGTTAATCTGTCAAACAACCCATCTGGGTATTCATTTGTTCTGTTTGTGGAGTGCAACGGTAGCTGTTTTTAGCTTGTTTTCATTTGTTTTCGCTTTCTTTGATTATGGGAAAATGTTGTTTTTGTTTTATTGTAGTTACTGCTTATTGGGATGTGTTTTTTCATAGATGATGTGGTTTGAAGGGAGTGGAGACAGTAAAATGTTGGGAATGAGAGTGACTCCTACAAACGAGCGTTCAAAGAGGTAGTCATTCAATCTTTGTTATTTTGTAAATTATTGTTTTTTTTTCTTATTTCATTTCCATTTTTATGTTTACTTGATGGGTTTCTTTTCCTGGAATTACTTCTGCTTTTGGTTTATTGATTAACATGAAAATTTGGGCATTCGCAGTTTCACAAGCTTGTGTCTTTTACTAGTAACTTCAATACAAGAACAATTGTATGATCTCTCTTTATTTTGGATTTACCAACTAGAAAGAACCATGAATAATTCATGGTCCAGATCAAATTGAGAGCTTCAAAAAAGAGCGACAATGGGGGAGTTCTTTTAATTACAAAACACCTCTTGAACATGGGTTTTTATACATGAAATCTTCAATGTTCTCTGCTTATAATTTAGTGGATTTTCTTTGCTTGTCTTTTCAACTTTTCACCACTTTCTTCCCTGCCCTGATAAAGTTTGCGAGTAATGAGTAATTGATAGTGTTGAAAGTAACTGAACATTGTCTTAATACGAGTCTTGGGAAAATAATTGCTAAGTGGACCTCTAACATTCGGTAACTGTTGATATATTTAATCTTCTACTTTTCATTTCTGATGGAAAACCCAAAAGTTAGCAAACATGTTCTGCAGTTTGTTCAAAATGTAAATGAAGCGGTTTAGAAGTTCTGTTGCAGAATTTCAATTCTTTTCTTCTCCAATCCATAGCTACATTTTAAGATTTCGCTATTGTTCTGTGGCAGCTCCCCTGATAAGAAAAGAGTTGAGGAAGATAGAGTAGATAGTTCCATTGAAGCATCACACTGTATAAATCTGGTAAGATTACTCCCTTTTGTCTTTTTTCCTAAAAAATTAAAAAGTTCTGTTTTTTTTCTTTCGAAAATGAAGGTTAGGGAACTGATACCAGGAATTTCGCATTATCTTATGATATAGTTTGAGTTTTTAGTTCTTCTTTCCCATGTTATATGAAGACCTTGAGCCTCAAGCCAGCCAGTCATTACTGTGTAATGACCTATTTTTCTTTTTATTATCATTATTATTATATCCCAAAGCCTTTGTCCCTAAATTATTAATTTATCTGTTTGCTTAGGTGTTGGGTAGGTAAAATTGTGATTAATAAGCTTCAAGTCTTTGAATCAAATCTCCCATATGGCCCTAAAAAGAGTTGAATGGAATAAATTATTCTCATAAGTTCAATAGAATAATGATTCATATAATTATCCCTGGAAATGAATTATATTTCATTACTTCTTGCCAGGTGAAATATTAATGATCTTACAATTAATTCCTTGTTTTAACAGGATATGGGGCACTTGAAGCACTCTGCCAAAACCAAGAAGAAACAATCCCCTAAGAAGGAAGTTCAAATTTCTTTGAAGGAAGATGTCTGAAACTAAACCTCTTCAAAGACTGGAAATTTATGTGTTTCTCACTGCAAATATTTTTATTATACATATATCTAATCTTTTGCATGCAGATTCTACAGCTTGAGAAAAGATTACAATATCAATTTGAGGTCCGTCGAGCTCTTGAAAAAGCACTGCGTTATAGGACTTCCTCCCACGATGATGCATCAGAAATGTCAATGCCCAAGGTAATTGCTTCCCATCTTTCATTCAATGGAAATAGAAACCGTATCTTATAGATGCTACTATCTGCACAAGTCTTTTATCATGCCAACTATTGACTCACTAACACCTAACCTGATCTCTGGCTATTGATTTGGAATTGCATCTTTTCCTTATAATCCCATAAGAAAAATGGGATTGTAATCCTGGAGTTAATTTTACAATCAAGGTTTTTCACTTCGTCTTTCTCATGTTATTTTTCTTTCTTGCAACTCCAGCTAGCTACAGAATTAATAAAGGAAATTGCAGTGTTGGAGTTGGAAGTTGTATATTTGGAACAATATCTTCTCTCCTTATACCGGAAAGCTTTTGATCAACAGATATCCTCAGTTTCTCCACCTAGCAAGGATAAAAGATCAAAATCACCTGTGACAACTCCGAGAGGAAGGCTCCTAGATGTTTCCAGACCTGATGTTACATCAAAGAGGGACATTTCAGGTATTCAAAATGGTCGTCAGTCCCATGACAACCCATGGAAGGACTCCAGATGTACCAGGGGAGAAGAGAAGATATTAGATTCCGGTGTTCATCGCTGTCACTCTTCACTATTGCAATGTTCAGCATTGCCTACTAGAAACTCTTCTCCAGCTGAGTCTTTAGGAAGAGATGTACGTGCCTGCCATTCCCAGCCATTATCCATGATGGAGGTGACTCACTATCTAATTCATTAATGTTCCCATTAACCTCTCCTCCAGCATAGTCTTTAGGCTCCCTAGACTTGCCAAGGACTTTGGTCCACATTACAAGCACATCTTTACCATTGTTTTCTAAAACTAAAGGAGAGAAATATTTGGGTACTCAGTGATTCTTCTTTTCCTTCTCGGAGATGTGGTCCTTGTCATTGGCAATCTGCTTCTAATGTCGAAGCTTAATAAAATAAATAACTTGAGGGGGAGGGGGGATATTGAATGTCTTCAACAACTATGATCTACAACTACAATAGCTTGGTCAGGCTTAATTGGATTATAAATTGACTTTTATGCAGTATGCACAGAATTCAACAACTATAATCAGTTTGGCAGAGCATCTTGGTACACGCATTTCCGATCATGTTCCAGAGACACCTAACAAGCTTTCTGAGGAGATGATCAAGTGCATGTCGGCTATATATTGTAAACTTTCAGATCCACCTTTGACACAAAATTGCCGTTCGTCTCCCAGTTCATCTTTGTCATCAATGAGTGCATATTCCCCACGAGATCAATGTGATATTTGGAGTCCAGGGTTCAGGAATAATTCATCATTTGACATAGGGCTGGATAACCCTTTCCTTGTTGACAGACTGAAAGAATTTAGTGGACCATACAGTACAATGGTAGAAGTGCCATGGATTTATAGAGATAGCCAAAAGTTGGGAGATGTCGAACACTTGCTACAAAATTTCAGGTGAGACATTGTTTGATCTTTACCAAAAAAACAATACATTAATTAGGTAGGAATCAAGTGATCAGTGTATGTTCTGTTATTTGTTGAAATTCTTTGCATGCTTCTTGAGTTTTTCTGTTGTAGATCATTTATCTGTCAATTGGAAGAGGTTGATCCTAGGAGGCTGAAACACAAGGAAAAGCTGGCTTTCTGGATCAACATACACAATGCATTAGTGATGCATGTAATGGTTCTCTTCAATAGAAATATTTTTGCTTAAAATGTTGACTCTTTTGTGCTGTTCTAGTTCTGTTGTGGGTGGAAGTGGAATATAATCTTTTTCTGTTTTGCAATAGGCATTTCTGTCTTATGGGATTCCACAAAACAATGTAAAGAGACTCTTTCTACTCTTGAAGGTAGGATAACTTTCATTTAGTTTTCTTCAAGGAGAAAATTTGGTTCCATTTCGTTTTTCCTTACAGGTTTGCTTTATGCAGGCTGCTTATAATGTGGGGGGTCATACAATCAGTGCAGATACAATACAGAATTCTATCCTCAGATGCCGGATGTCTCGTCCTGGACAGGTGGTCCTCAAGCCTTGAGCTTATCTTGAAATTTGCATGCATAAATGTATATTATATATATATAATTCTCTGAGATCTTTCAATTTGTTTGATTTACTGTCAGTTATGCAATAGCAAACTTCATCTAATTCAATGGGGCTGATAAAGGTTGCTTTTTTATTAGTGGCTTCGATTATTACTTCCATCAAAGTCAAAATTCAAGTCAGGAGATGAACGCCAAGCATATTCAATTCAAAATCCAGAACCCCTTTTACACTTTGCACTCTGTTCAGGGAGCCATTCAGATCCTTCGGTAATTCCTCCTTGATCTACTTGTCATATATATATATAAGAGGGGTTGAGGACTTGAGTGCAGAATCAGCTTAGAAAACTTTCTCCTTAGTAGGTAAAAAAATCACGAGGAATCACCAAACTAAGTAAACACTGTACATTTGACTGGAAATTTCATTGAAATTTAGCTTCTTCGCTATCATTTCATGGTATGTGTCATGCAGAGCTCTATTTGTGAATCATAAAAGATGAAATTCGTGGTTCAGCCCTCTATAATTCCTGTTTGCAAAGTTAAAAGCATTTTTTTTCATATATTTAGTGTACCTTTTCTCAAACAGGATTTATATCAATTTGTAATCTTTTCTTCCAGGTTCGACTCTACACACCGAAAACAATATTTCAAGGACTTCAATCTGCAAAAGAAGAGTATATCCGAGCTACCTTTGGTGTGCGCAAGGATCAGAAAATCCTACTTCCCAAGATTGTGGAATCCTTTGCAAAGGATTCAGGTTTGTGTCCGGCTGGTGTTATTGAAATGATCCAACACTCTTTGCCTGAATCTTTAAGGAGGTGTATTAAGAAAAGTCAGCTAGGAAAACCTCGCAAGGGCGTTGAATGGATTCCTCACAATTTTACTTTTCGGTATCTAATAGCTAAAGAGCTTGTAACTGCAGGCATCCAAAGTATTTAACATAATTTGAGCTCATTGGCATTGTTCTCAAGGATTTTATATTTTGAGATTCATACTTTTTCCTTGTACAAAGTAGAAGATGAGGTTAAAAAAAATGGTAGGATAGAACAATGCTTTCTTTTATATTTTATTATGTAATCTCCAGTCCTGTACGCTGTGTTGCGGAAGTATTCATGATTTCAGTAATGCCGGAGAAGAATGAAATTGCGAATTGAGCATTGTTTCTTATTTCCCATCTAACACTGTATCATAAATAGCTTTTGTTTTTATCAGTTTGTTCTGAATTTTTTATTAGAAATTTCGATCATTTTGAATTTGATCGATTTCACACTGAATCAACTGATGGCCAGATTCAATCGTAACAGTAGTGAACTCGTGATCAATGATATGGATTGCTGCTGTTGTTAATCACCTGAAAGATCTTGCCAATGATATATATATATATACCTTCAAATAAAAAAGACCTTACTCTGTTCTGCTCTGCTCAAAATGACCCTTGCATGCTTATCTTCACCTGAACCTCTAACCAGCAATATCAAAGCTCAAGTTCACTCTCTATATGTATAAAAATTTCACTATTTGATGTTCACATTTGTCTTTAGATATATAGTATCCATGGTTAGCGAGACCAAAAAAAAAAATCTATCTCAAGAAACAGATATTTTCGCTGATTTTGTCCTTGACAGACCAATTTTAAGAGAACTGTGTGCTTAATGCAAATCTATGAATCAATAATTGTTTTGCTTCTGCAGATTTCACCTCTGCAACCCTATCTAGAAAATGCACTTGGTGAAAAGAAAATGAAGCAAAATTAGATAGAATTGCTGATAAAAAAAAATGACTTGACTAGATCACACAATTAATTAGTACTAATCTGAACTCACAAAAGACTACAACCCAAGATTTCAGATCACACAAGCATTCAATCTTGGAAACCCATTTCACAAACAAATTAATTAAGACTACAAGCTATAATTTTTCTAATAAGGGCTTTCCCCAATAATGTTACCAGGGGGATTATAGAAACAAATAGTTAAGCTAGCTTGTTCCTTTACGCAGGAAGCTTGTGCACATCCCAACTCCATTGATTTTCTCCACACAACTTGAGTATAAACACCACATTGGTGATTTGATACACAAGAATTATCTGTGTGGTTATAGTAAACCTTTTCTTGAACCCAGTGATCAACAGCCATTAATGGAGTCACAGCCATGCCACTAGCCCATAATTGGTTTCCACCATATTTGCTGTTGCTTAGATTTGCAAATTGGCAATCCATTTTGTTTTTTTGGTACCTAACTAGCCTGCTTGTAGCATTGGCCAGCATCTCACTCCATTTCAATGGGCCAACTCCAACTGCTGCTCTTGCCTGGTTATGTGCTTGTAGGAACTCTTTGGCTGCACTTGGTAAGGCTACTGGACTGGGGTTGGGACTGGGGTTGGGGCTTGTTGCCCCATGGGACAAGCTATGGCATATGGCTAGAACTAGAAGAGGAAGCAAAGCAGAACCCATTTCTTGAACTGGTTTTTTTTTTTTTTTTGGGTATATGATTAAACAAATTATACTTTTAGTTGTGTCCAATTATTTATAGACTGACTCCAAAGTGGGGCGAGTGTGTGTGTGTGTGTGATGTATGGAGAGATGGAATTATTAGGTATATCCAACTTACCACTTCACTATTGATTCAAATATGTCTACTCAGAGTCTAATATGGTGGAGAAAAAATCATACCAGTTGATAATAGATGGGTCTTAGTCAGGTGACATGGATTTAATTTGAAGTATTGTTATCAAATTAAATTAATATTTTTGATTTAAAAATTTTTTAAATTAAATTAAATTATTATTATAATTAAATCGTTAATTTCGATTCAATTTAATTCGGTTTAAATATATTCAATTTGTTGATTTCAAAACCAAATATTTTTTTTTATAAATCGTCATTATTTTATTATAAATTTAAGAAAAAATACCGATAAATTATTTATAATAAAAAAAATTAAAAAATAGATTAATATTATACAACCCAAAATTTATCTATTTTATTAATTAACACATCTAAAATTTATATTTCTTTTCAAAAATTAGACTCTATTTTATTTATATTTAATTAATTTTTATAGATGATATTTTTTAAAATTTTAAATTAATATTAGATTAAAAAAATATAATTATATATAAAATAAAATCAAATATATTTAATTATAATAATGATAAAAAATAATATATATATATATAATTTTAGTTTAGTTCGGTTTGAAATATAAAAAAAAAAATTAAACCATAAACCAAACTAATCTTTCAATTTATAAATTAAATTATATCAAATAAATTATAAAATTTTCTATTTTAATTTAATTTATTTATTTAATTCGATCAATTTAACTTTCACTCCTAAATTTAGTTGAATATCTCTTTGGAAAGAATTACAATCCAAACAATATGTAGGATCCATTTGACAATGCTATTTGTTTGACTTTGACCTGCTGTTAAACAGATAACTTATAATCGAAAATCATTAAAATTTATTTTTAAAATAAATTTCACAGGTTCTAATTATAAAAATTTCAAAAAGAGACATAACATCTCAACATCTGAAATGATATTTTTTTAGAAATACAATTCCAACTCCAATGTTATAGAATTTATTTGATTCTGAAATTGTAAGTGTTTGAAAAACAACATTTCAAATATTATTGAAAAAAGTAGTTTTAAAATATTATTTAACTATTTTAAAATTTTTATTAATAGCATATCAAATCATGGTTGTTAAGATCGGATCGAACCGAACAGTTGAATCAGAAAATGAGAATCTAATTAAAAATGATCCTGTCAGTCTTCAAAATAGTAAAAAACCGGTTAATTAGTCGAATCAGTCGGTTAACTGGTCGAACCATTCCGTTTTCTGATTCGAGCATATCAGAATTTTTTTAAAATTTTTTTATTTTTGATCAAAAATAATAAATGTCAAATTATATTTATTTTCATCATATATATAATAAAAGTCAAATTATATATACATATATATGTATATCGATTTTTTCTCTATTTAACCAATTCAATTTTTATCGAATCTTTAACTCTTTGATCATTTACTTTTATCGGTTATTTAACTAGTCTGGTTTTGAAAACATCATATCAAACAAGTCTATATCATTTGTGACGTAAGAAAATCAGAAAATATCCCACACTAAAAACATTTTTTATTTATGTCAAAAATAATTATATAATTAAAACTAAATCAGCTATATAATAAGTTAATTTGTAATATATTCTCCTCAAAAAAAAAAAGTTAATTTGTAATATATATATATAAATTTGGCTCTAACTGTGATTCAAACTCTCAGATTTTTAAGCTCCGAAAACACTATCATTCAACTTAAATGTTAGTAATAGTATTAGCAGTAGAGGGTCATGTAGCCAATTTACCCTTCCTTGCTACAATAGTAGGCATGAATTGAAGGCATTATTGGACAGCAACTGTTTAAGGTGAGAATTTAAAGGGCACTGAGACAGAGTGCCAAGAACAAGGGCATGGTCGGAGTAGTGCCACCAAGATTGAGGTAAGTCAGTAGTTTTGTTTGTACGACAAATGCAGCAAAAGATCTGATATCCTAATTAATGGAATTGAAGTTGAAGAGTGCACGTGAGCTGGTTGACTTTGATCTGTAGCCCCCAACTGCCCATGTGATGTAGTTTGCATTATTTGGAGATGAATCTAGGCTGCCCCGCCTGAACTGTCCCTATTATTTGGTCAGTGGTGCCAACAGAGGGATAAATTACCATTCACCGCTTCATGTTTTATAAATCTCAAGATGACCGCATCTGGAAGAGTTATTGGGTGTTAGTATTTGGTCTTTTAATTTTTATTTAGACATAATTTAAAATTCAATAATTAGTGATTTAAATTATAATTAAAATATTTGAAATTCTTTAATTATCAGCATTTGATCCTTTCATTGCTATCTGTCAATCACAAATTATAATTATCGATTGTTAATTATCACGATTAATTTTATATTTTATATTTTATATCTAATTTATTGAAAAATATATCATATCGAATAATGATAAAATATATAAAGGATTTATAAGTGAATTAATATTGAACTTAATATAAATTTATTAATTTTATATAAATGAATTTCAATATTTATCTATTTATAAATTTATTTGTGTATGAATCCATAAGCTCTAAGAATTAATTATTAGATGGTGATAATTAAAATTAAAAAATTAAATGTTAACAGTAAATTTTAATTATAATTTTGAATCATTAATCACTAAAATTTGAAAACCACCCCCCAAACACTTGTTCAAATTAAGTTTCAATCCCTGGTGCAAAGGGACCTCACTTGTGCTTAGAAAAATTTTCCATAGTCACGAGAAAGAAGTGATTGAATTTACTCATGGACAACACATTCGACAAAGCTCAGTAACCTCATTGAACTTCTAAATGTTAATTCATTTTTGTTTTGATGTCAGTGATATTATTATTTAAATTTGCTCATCCAAATGTTTGGAGAGCAACTTCTTGAGCTTTAGGACATATTGGGCTGCCCATCCAACTGACATTTGCTCAATACATATTCAGCTTTAACCTTTCGCCATGCCTCGCCAACTTCAAATTGATTGAGATTTTAGTTTTTAAAATTATTGGATATCACGAAACTATTTTTTTCTTGATTAAAAATGAATTATTAAAATAAAAATATTTTTATATGAATATGAAAAATATATTTTTATTTTATTTAATATTTTTTTTAAAATTTTAAATATTGAGAGGCCGCTGATATTTTATTTATTTCTAATAATTAAATCAATTTAGTTGATAGATAAAATAAAATATCAGCTAATAATTATTAAGAGTCTAAATAACTATTATTTTGAAAATATTTAAATTGTGTTTGGATATATAAATTTATATTTGTATTTGAAATTTGATTTCAAATCTCATATTTGAAATTTATAAATTTATAAATTTTTTATTTGAAGAGTATAAAAAATTTGAAATTTTAGATTTCAAATTTAAAAAAAAAAAATAGAAATTTTAGGTTAAAAATAAAGATAGTAAATTTAAAATAATTAGGTAAAAAATAATATTTTAAACATTAAACTTTTAAATGATTAAATTTCACTAAATATTTAAATCAAATTTAAATTCACTTAATTTTAATTATTCAAATAAATTATTGAATTTAAATCTAAATTTATTTTTGAAAGTATTAATTTAAAGTTTTTTTTAATCATAGTTAGTTGATTTAAATTTAGTTTTGAAAACCTCTAATTTAGAGTTTTTTCTAACAAGGTGTTAGTTGATTTAAGACTATATTACCCTTACAAAAAAATTATTAATAATAATAAATAATTACTAAATATTTTAAATAATATTTATAAAAAATATTATATTCATATTCAAAAAATATAATAAAATAATCAGTTATAATTTTTAATTAATTTCATTATTCTTGAAATTTATATCATACATTAAAAAAATAACTAAAGTTAATTATCATTTAATATTTAAACATAAATAGTTAATAATATTTTATTAAACAATCATATTTTTCAAGTATCAACTACCAATAATAATTAAATCAAACCAACCTTAAATCATCTACTAGCCAATCTACTTTTAATTTAATCAAAATTTAAATACAAAATCCAACAGTAATATAAAATGCTTTAATACTATTAAAACTAAAATTTATTTATAGCACATTAATTTTTTCCTTAGTAAAAAATTGAATTATTCAAAGTGTATATTAGAATTTAAGTGTATGTTTTTTTTTTTTAATTTTGATTAGATAAATTCATATGGAAAACAATTTTAATGTTATTAGACTCAATTTAAAAAAAAAATAGCTAAAATTGATTTTATTATTAGTACAAATTATTTTTTCAATTACAGTTGACATATAAATTAAAAACAACAAAATAATAATAACAATAGTAATTTCTTCTCATTTTTCCATTAGCTAGTAAAAAAAATAAAATAAAAAATACCACATTGTCATCTTTTATATTGAGGTATCATTCAAGTCAATATTTCAATATATTTTTTAATGATCATGTGAGAATGCAAAAGTAATTATATATAACAATTTGTCATTATCATCTTTTAACTTTTTCATTATAATAATATAAGCTCTTGTATGCTTTTTATTTTCAATAATTAACTTTTAAATAACAAAGAATTAAAGATTCATAATTCAAGAACCCAAGTCAATTAGCTTTTAAATATTAATTGATGGACATCACTTTCTCATTAACTATATATAGATTCATAATTTATACCTGTTTTTAGAATTCTCAGTAATCTTATTAACTTATTAACTTTATATCTGTTTATCTTTAATGAAATTTATTTTCTGTTAAAAACAATATATATAGATAGATTCATAATCATCAAAATCATGGTGGGAATTTTAAATAAAAGTGACTAGTTTCCTTGTAAGAGAAAGCTCCATGGAAGGAAATGCCTATATACTTCAATTTTCAACTATATGAATATGAAAAATAATATTTACAACCAATGAGTATAAAGATATTATTTTAATTGATGTATTATTATTTTATTTATTATATTTTAAAAAATATATAATTTTTTATAGAGATAATGTTTATTAACATTATAATATTATATTATACAATATAACACTAAGTACTATCTAATAGGCTAATTGATGAAATAAATAATTAAGACACATCAAATGCTTAAACATATTATATATAACAAAAAAAAAATGACTCATAAATATTATCTATTGAACTTTTTAAATATGTAGTCCATATTATCATATAGATTCAAGCTTTTTTTTTTTTTTTTCCTGAAACTAAAATTAAAGCAAAGGGGAATTAATAAATGAAATTAGCCTTTCCTATTGAATTATTTTGTAGGAGGATTTAATTTGAAGAGATAAAGTCTAACCTAACTTTGAACTTCCCAATTATTATAAATTACAGCTGGATCAATTAAAGTGCTGCAATACCAAGATATTATCACTCATAAATACTGTAGCAGAGAAGCAATCAAATGGAAAGGGGAGGTGTTGCTATGCTAAAAATATATTAATTTTTGTTATATTGATTTTTTAGAATTTAAAAAAATTTTATAAAATTTTTTAAAAATTATAATATTATAATATTCATTGTAACGAATTTAATAATATATTTTTATATAAAATAAAAATTAAATAAATTTAAAATATATATTAGAAATGTGTTAAATTTAAATTATTAGATTTTAATAGTTTATATTTAATATAATTATATTATATTTTTTAAATCTATTTAATTTTTATTTTATATAAAAAATATATTATTGAATTCGTTATAATGAATACTATAATATTATAATTTTTACAAAAGAATTTTGGGTTTTAAAAAATTAATACAGCAGAGATTAATATGTTTTTAACACATCAGCCTCTCAACCCAAATGGAGAACCTATATATATGAAAAATTAGTAAATAAAACGAAATTCAATCAGAATCATTTATTTTATTTAGTATTTTATTTCTTATCTCATATATTTTTTTATGTGTTATATTACTTATGAAAAAATATAATTTGAATCATTTGTCTCATTTAGTGTTTAATATCATGTCTTACATATTTTTATACGTGTCACATTATTTATAAAAAATTATTAGCTATTAAAATATTTTAATAAAAAAAATTATATAACACAAAGAATTCGAATTAAAAAAAAATATTAGTTACTAAAATAATTTAAAAAAAATAACGTGATATATAAAAAATATATATATTTATATATAAAAAAAAAAGACACCACATAGAATTTGAACTGATTGAAATTATATTTTTTCTTGTTTGGTATAAAAATTATGGCCTACATTGAGTCTGTAACAATCAGTTGCACCAAATCCACGTTATTTAATGGGTGGGTTAAATTTGTCAACCAACTTGCATTCAGAATCTATCTCTAGCAATCATTCTAATCAATACAAAGAAAGAAAGAAGGGCAAATAAAAAAATTAAAATTATAAAAAAAAGTCTATAATTCACTTTATTTTTAACTGTATTACATGATTGTTTAAATATCATTATGCTAAAAATAAATTTTATAAATAAAAATTATTAATTCTTAAAACATAATTGCTTAACTAATTTTTAAATAAACATCAAAATGATGCTCAAATTGATAATTATAATTAATACTTAGAAATATTTTACAAGATTGATATTTATTTATAATTAATTAAATTCAAATTCATTATGCACTTAAATATGAAATGGTTTTGGAAAGAGAGTACTTAATAAATTACATTAGTCTAATGATTTATTTAATATATCATTGCATCATTTTAAAAGATTAAGTAATTATTGAAATTTTTATAATTTTGAGATTATTAATTTCAAAAACTAATTATTGAGGTTATGAAATTATAAATTTATTTAATATTTTATATTTAATCAATATGAGATATATTTTTATATCCAATTGTTTATTGATATTAAATATTTTATTAATTACTTAATATTTATTTTCAATTATTTTAAAATATATAAATTTATATAAAAAATATAAATCAAATGATGAGTATATAGAGAATTTTAAACTTTCTTTACGTTCCAGCTTTAATATATATTAGATTTCAATCCTATACTTTGCATGGATATTTATTTATTTTTATTATAAGATATTAATCTAAAGGTAAAAAATTATTTGCACAAATCTTATTCTAAAAAGAAAAAGGAGCTAAAAAAATCTAAACAATTTTTTTTTTAAAAAAAAATCTCATAATAACAATAATCGAATAAACAAGAAAGATATAAACCTAAGATGATGATATATTAGTGGCATTTTACCTATGTATCTAACATCTCCTTTCTTTATCAATGAATTTAAGTGAGTGTTTGGACATTCTTAAAATGGATATCAAACGCTATTTTGAAGTTTAAAAAATGTTAAATAGAATTTTGAAGTGTTTGACAGATTAATTCAAAATGGCGTTTTAAAATTTAAAAACAGAAAAAATTTAAATTAGACATATCAGCTTAATTTAAAACGATATTTTTAAAATTCTATTTCTCAAAATTCTGTTTATACGCAAACACCCCATAAATGACCAATTTGATTACCATTTATATATTATTATAAAATTACTATTAAATAATTATTGAAAATAAAAGAACCATAAAAAATAATATTGAATTTTAAGTATTTATAGTGAATAACACTTACCATATAATGTTTTAAATAGTGATCCAAAATTAAGCTTATAATATCTATGCTCAATCATCACAAAAGAACAAATCAAGAAAAAGAGAGGAAAAATTAAAACAATTATAGAAAATATAAAATAGTATGAAACTATATAAATGTGTAAACCTAACATATAATTAATGTATTAATTTATAGGGAATAATAATTAATTAATTGTCAAAAAATAAATTATTAAAAATTATAATAATTAATTATTATACTTATTACCTTATGCAATTTAAAAAATTATTACATTATATATTAACTATTTTTATTTATTAACTTTAATATAATAGCATTTATAATCATACAATCTATCAAATGATGTAATTTTTTTTTAATTAATTAAAATTTTGATTGAAATTAAAATTTATAATATTTTAATTCTTAAAATGCTTTCATTTTCTTTCCTATTCCGCTTAAGATGACTTGAAATAAAGATGGTAACATGGTATTGCTATTGATAGTGAGTCTCAAAAATGGTGGGATGGGTCACTGGGTCTTGTCCATGTTATTGTGTTGCATACAATTGCTTTAATTTTACTTATTAAATATTAAATACAACTCCCATGCATATATTAATTCCATTATCAATTAATTTTTAAAAAATAATATTAAAATTACTTTTAAAATTATGAAATATTAAATTTGAATACAATTAAAATTATATATTGGCTAGATTTCAATTGTGACTAATCATAACATTTCTTTTAGGTCACAAGCTAGACTCCAATTATAACTAATCATAATATTTCTCTTAGACGGATCGAGAATTTTAGAATTTATAAAATTTATAAAATTAAAAATTTAAATATTTCATTCCATAAATTTATATAATTTTATTTATTTCATATAAAAATAAAATTTATAAATTTTAATAATATTTTTTAATAAAAATATAATTTATAAAATTTTATATACATTAAAATGAAAAATTTTTCAAAACGTATCCTATATAAGTTTAAAAAATTCTTAAAATAAAAAATTATAATGAATGATGAATTACAATTTATTTTATTATTATACTAAATAAGAAATTTATATCAAATTCATGGTACAAAGTCTATCATGCTAAACATAGCCTTTTTTTTTTCCATTTTATTATTATTACTACGTAGAAGGCAAATATAAACAAAGTCCTAACAATTAGACAAAAACATTGCCATTGAATCTAGGAAGTGGGAGTTTTGGCCCTCTTTGCTTTAAAACAAATGACATATTTCCAACGCTCATTATTCTCTTTATTCTTTAAGAAAAATATTGTCCATTTTTGCATATTTAATTGATTTTTTTCTTATCACTTTTTAACCCTTTAATCTTTCGATTTGGATTCTCTTTCTCCTTATGTATTTTATTTTTTATTTTTTTATATTTCATATTATTTATAAAAAAATATATTAATTATTAAAATATTTTGATAAAAAATTAATATAATACGTAAAAAGAATATAAAATAAAAAATAAGACACGCTATAAAATAAAAAATCGAAACTGTTAATATATTTAATCAACTAATGCAGCAAATGACAAATATTTCTCTCATTATATTTATAACAAATTAAGTAATTAATTTAAATAACTTGCTAATGATGACACTATTAATCAAAATTATATGAATATTTGTATTGTATTAATTCCTATTGTCATGGAAAATATTTCGTATAATAAATAGAATTATTAGTTATTAAAATGTAATTAAGAGGATGAAGATGAATCTTATTGTTTATATATATATATATAACAAAATGACGAATGTAGCTCAGTACAATGTTGTTTTATTTTAGATTGTAGGAAAATCAGGATAATTAAATTACTTTTCAACTAATCAATATGAAATTACAGTTTATACATAAAGCAGCATTGTTTTATAATGGTATTAGAAAATAATAATAATAATAATCTATTAATCTAAAATTAATTACAATTGCACTATTTATTTTTGTAATGATATTGGGGGAAAATAAGAGATAAAATAATAACCTATTAATCTAAAATTAATTATAATTGCACTCTTTATCTTTTGGCCATATTTATATCATATGATAGATATAATGATATGTTAGTGTAGGGTTAATTTAAATTTCCTATTAATTTTTAGATATACAGTAACGTATGCAGCCATTTAATGGGAGATTTCATGATTTTTTTTTATATTTAAAAAAATGATTATAATTGTTTATTAACAATAAGCTAATCAACTCATCTAGGGGTAAAATTGTAATACAACCCATAAATGGGTGACAGCCAAAGCCCAAAAGTAAAGTACCAAAAGAACTAATCACATCACCAAAGAGCAATCCTACCGGAGACTTTTTCAGAAAGAACCTCAATCATTACAATATTTACGTTCATACCCTTCATCCACTTCCTAAACTACCCCTACTCAGGTATTGCACTTAAAATTGACGTAGACTTTCTGCCACCACCACCTCCACCAGTAACGCCGGAACCAGTGGAGGATGTCAATCTTCTCTTAGAATTTCCATCGCTGGGTAACACTAACGGCAACACTGATTTCCGGCGACACCCACATTTATCACCAGTACCATTATTTAAAGCGGAGCTAGCTTTAACAGCCAATGCGGCCATTTCCTCCGGTTGCAATGGGCGCTTTAATCTACTTAAAGGCAAAGCGAAATACAACTGTCCAGGTTGAAGCTCTTCATTTTCATTAACGGCGGAAACGACATCGTCAAACTCCATTTCATCGGCGTTGCAGATAAAATATGCCGGATTCTTTTGCAGAACATAAGAAACTTTAACCGGGTATGAAAATTCTTGAAGCCTCCCATCTTGTAGGATCAATTTAGCAGTAGCTATGTGGGTAGATTCGCAAGAATTGCAAATACCCATTAGAGTAAAACTTTAAAAAAATTGATATAAATGATCGTTTGTTTCTAGGTAAAGATCAAGAAAATTTAGAATTTAATTTATTAAGTTTCAAGATTTAAAAAAAATAAAAATAAAAATTGCAGAAAGTTTGGATCTAAAAAGAATGGAGAAGAGAGGTATATATAGGAAGAAGAAAAAAGAAGTGTAATTTTATGACCTCGTAATCTGTACCTGGTTGCCACGTCAGAATTGTCGTTTTGTGTATATGAGTGACTTCCATTGAACAGTGGGCATGGCTTGCCAGGCTGTAAGTTGCTGGCGACAGCTTGTATATATGGTTTTTGCAATTTTTTTTTAAATATTAACTCATAGATTTTAATTTAAAATAAATTAAAATTCCCACGACACTTATTTTTTATATTCATAAAATTTAAAATTAATATTTTATTTAAAAAAATTAAACTCTTATTACTCGAATTAATATACCGTGAATTTAGCTTATATTACATATAGGGAGTGATTTTTTTCAATTTTCATTTTGTTAGAAAGAAAATTTTAATTACACTGTTGGTTGCTTGCTTAATTCGAATGCAACGTTGAGAGTTGATTATGACTTATAATATAATAATTTAATTTAAAATAATATTAATAATATAAAATAAAATAAAATATTTTAAATTTAATTAATAAATATCTTAATATATATATAAAATTATAAATAATAGATAAAAAATCGGAGAAAGTAATTAATAATTTTACAATCTTAATTTCTATTTCCTGTCAAAATTTAGACTATCAATATGCAGATATTGATGTGGGTAAGTGAAGAAGTGTAAACAAAATATTTAATTTAGTGATATTAATAATAAAATAAAATGAAATAATGAGAAAGTATTTTACTTTTATACCTTTCACTTGATTTTTCCTTTTTTTTGAATATAGTTCTTATTCTTTTTCTCTAATGGTCGAAGGGTACCTAAAAGTCCAAAACCCACTAACTATATCTCTTGAATGATGAGCCCTCCATTTATGACAATAGATAATTGCATCTGTTTTAAAACAGTTTGAATTTTTTTGTCAATTTTATTTTTTATTTTATATTTTTTTATTCATTACACTACCAATTAAAAAATATTAAAATTTTATTTAATTTAACTATTATTGATAACAGTCGTTAAATATTAACTAATAGTTAATATTTGATAGCCGGTAATTATTATCTAATAACTGATTGTTATATGTATTTAATAAAATTATTATTAATTATTAATTATTATTATATTCAATTACTATTAAAAATAATTATTTTTATTTTTATTTGTATTTAAATATTATTTTTAGAAAATAGTTTAATTTTTTAATTAAAAAAATATGAATTTTAAAAAAAAAAAATATGAATTTTTTTTAAAATAAATTATTTAAAATTTTTATAAATAATAATTATTTGACCATTTAATAATTAATCACTCTCAATATTCAAATATTATAATATAATTATTAAAAATTAAAAAATTAACATCTGTATGAAAATGTTTTATTAAACACCTACTAACTACTAAAACATTTAAAAAAAAAAAATTGATGTGAGATGCACAAAGATGACACACAATGAAATATAGAATTTAGACTATTTTAAAAGTGGAGATCAAGTAAGGCCTATCATGGTATGCCAATCAAATGAACAAAAGGGAGGACTGTTAAGTGCTTTTTTTTTTTTTTTTCCTTTTTCAATAATTAAGCTACCTAATTAAATTTGTGATTTTTTTTTTTAATTTTTAGATATATATTTATCATTAAAAAAATCTCCAGATATTATACATGCCTTTTTTTTATAAGTATTAGTTATATGCCTTATCATTTTACTTTTTGAGTCTGGTTTTTTTAAAGTTATTTTATATAAATGATTGTTATTAGTGAATTTTTAAATTTGTCAACTAATATTGAATAATGATAATAATAATAACACCTTTTGCTTTATTAAAAGAAAAAAAAATTAATCATGACTTAAAATTATTGAGTATATTTATAGTGCATCAAAAGATTTTGCACTACTTTACAGTTATAAATACATAAAATGTGTCTAAATATATAAAAGATATTCATGGAGTAAGAATAGATCATACCAAAGTGCATTGAACAGTCTGTGAGACTATCTTATAAGAGCAAATAATATATAAAAAAATTAAAAGCAAATGCAATGAAGAATAAATAATAGCAAAAATGAAATTATGGGTAAAATGAAATCCTTTACTTTGTTTTTGTTTTTATTTGATTGCTTGATTGAGATTTTTATTTTCTTTCTAAATAAAAAATTTGATTGTTGTTGGATTCTTCTTGCAACACACAAACATATTTATTAACAATTGCACAACATTTTTGATCCATGTTCCCTTCCAATCTCTCCAAATTCTAATTATAACTTTGTTGGCTTCAACATTCAAGGTTATACATATAGTTTATTCATTTGTAAGTGATCAAAGATTTTAATTGATGAGTAAAATAAACACTTAATTATATCTCATCGATTTATTTATAAAGTAATATATATATATATAACAATTAATCTTTCAATGTTAGTGAAAAATTCACTACACTAGTTATATATATTACTTGTATATGTTTACAAATTACTATATTAATTATAATTAATAATTAAATCAATTATATCATATAAATAATTTTTTTTTGGATATAATTAATTTTTAATTTTACAAAATACGTAAATTTTACTTAATTAATTTACTTACCAAAATTTGTTGCTTATAAAAAGGATGTATTATAGTTAAAACATCCATTTAATATAACATATGCGTCCTTTTATCTAATAGCTTAAATTTTTGGATTGAATTTAAAATTTATCACATAGTATCAAAATCAGTTATATACTCTAATTTGTATTCTTTCATCAATTTTATAGTCGTGCGTCAGTAAGACTTGACGCATATGTGCATATGAATTTATTATTTAATCGATCATATATTATCTATTCGGTTATTAATTTTCAATCTGTTATGTTTTATGCTAATTAAAAATCTAGCATGTATTAAGAGGAGATGTAAAATATATGCTTAATTTGGTCTCATCACCTAATAACTTAAATTTTTATATTAGATTCAAGATTTTTCACAACATATAATAATTTCTTCACATTATTAAGTAACAATTCATTTAAAATGTAATAAAATAAAATAAAAGAGAAAAACTAGCTCCTAGCCAGCCATAATAATTCCGACAATTTTTTTTTTTAAAAGAAAGCTAAAAAAGAGTGGGGAAGAGAAGCACATGCTTTTCTAAATTCATTCATAAAAAATTCTTCAACCTAAAGTAAAAAAGATAAGAGTACATATGCATTGTACATTATGTACTACCATTTCCCTTTTATATATACTGTGTATGCAGAATACATGTTCTAATGCATTCTAAATCCATGTGGCTCTAAGAGGAAGATCTGTTTGTTGAGTTATCTATTTAAGTTTATAGCTTATAATTGGATTAATAATTGAGGAATTTGGATTCCCACCTTTAAAACCTTTTTATTATACATGAAGTTTCATAGACTCTTCTTTTTAATCCATAAATCAAATCCAAATTCCAAATCACAAATCTTGAAAGTAGGACTAATTAAGGTAGCAATCATGGGTTTCTTTAGCAAAAAGCCCTACCAAGATTAATAATGCTTTTCTTTATTATTATCTTATAGTAACTTATTATTGTAATGGCATACCTTTAATTCTTATCCATGAATAATATTGGTAGAATTAGTATGACCTTAAAGGCTTAAACTACTGTTCTCTTCTTTGAATCTCCCTAGCTAACATTACAAGAACATTATATTCATATATATATATATGTATTGGAATGTCATACATACAATGATTTTGTCCATAAAGATAATTTATTATGTTTTGAAAATTATTAGGAGGCAATTACATTCCAAGATCTATATTTTTGCACACATGCAATTGACAGAAACATAGTTGGCAAGAGCAAATGGTAATACCCACCAGCCAGCAAAAACTCATCTATAAGTACAATTATGTGTTCATGTAACCCTAAAATAAACTCTAATTAATCTAAATAATTTCAATTAGATCTTTTAGGTCTTCCTCAATAGGGACAATATTTCTAATAGTATCTTTGACTCCATTCATGGAATTTTTACATTACAAAGCTTGCCTCTGTCATTGCCAAGAAAGCTCCTCTCTTAGTCTATCATAGTTATATATATATATATATATATATTTTTTGGTTATTGCAAGGTTGTCACCAACAATACCACAATGACTTTTATGCAAAATCAACAAATAATAGTGCAATAATATATAGTGTTAATAATAATTTTTTCTATATATAATATAATGCAACATCAAATAATTAATTAATAAAGCATAAATACCAACAAAGAGATTCTGTCTTTTTGTTATAGATTCATACTTAATTAATTAGATAAATCTTTCATAATATATATATTATTTGGTACATGCATGTCTTCTCTAATTTAATTAAATAATTAATGAGATCATAAATTTGATCCAAAAAAAAAATCTTCTATAGTACATAATTGTTTGCCTTATCCATAATAAACCTTAATTTTTTTTTTTACATTATAATATAATGAAAATCTAAAACAAAGAAGATCTTTTGGGAACTCCTTTTCTGTTTCTTTTCTTAGTAGGATGACATTGTTTGGTCTTGAAACTTGCATCCACATCTTCATTAGTACAAGATTTTACCATAATGACTTTCATAATACTTAGGATGCCACATTTTTCCTGCAAAATATTGTCAATTAATTTCATAATACTAATCAAAATATTATAATATATGTATAATGCTTAATTGAGAATAAAAAATCTTACAACTTTGCAGCTAATTGAACAAAATTTGTAAGATAAGGACCCTTCTTGATGAAGTAAATCTCTGTCGCAAGTAACACATTTATGAGTAGAACTATGATATAATTGCTGTTTATATGGTCTTGCATTAATGAAATTAACAGTAATTGAATTAACTCTATAAAGTTGGATATCAAAAATATCCAAATACTTATTTAGCGAGGAAGATTGAATCCCTATATGATGTGAAATTTTGAAAACCTAATTAAAATTGACAAGAACTTAGTTAAAGTTAATCTATGAATTAATAATCAAGAAAATTAATTAATATAGAAAAAAAAAATTACTTGTAGAATTCGATGATTTTTATGTGATTTACCTTTGAGATAACAAATTTCACAAAATATTGAATTTGGACAATCCATACAAAAAAAATTGCACCTTTTTGAATTATGGGTCTCACATGGCTCATAAAATTTGGTCTGCAGCAAGGGCAACAACCATGTTGGTTGAGATTCTTCTTTCTCCATAGTACTTTTTTTTTTTTTTTAAATGTTGATTTTCTTTCTTTGAAAGTAATTTTTCTCCATTACTCATATATTTAAATAGTTTTAGCATAAAATCCTTGTCAGACAATGTTTCCTTGTTTGCTTATTCTTACTAATTAATTTACAATTCTTTCCTAATGAGTACTGGAATGCAACCAAATATTAAGCTCACACCAACCGGCAAAAACTAAATAACTAAAAAGAAATTTATAAAAAAAAATTATTCGATATTTTTTAAGATAAGAGAATGAAAAAAAATCGAAATAATATGCACTTACTAATAGGTTATATATATATATTTTTTCATAAATTAATTGAGTTTGAATACACTATTTTAAGATACGTTCATGAATTTAGAAAATTAGGTTCATGAATTTAGAAAATTAGGCCTTTATCATCACTATGAAAGTTCCTACTTAAAGTCACTTTTGGATTTGTTAAATTAATGGAAGGTGGTCATATGATTATTAATTTGTTGGTAGGTGCTTGATTTGACTTAATGGTGACAATTATAGAGGATATGATGAATGTGTTCATGAACTAGTACTGCATATTATATTATACACATCTATAAATACAAACAACTAATAAAAAATCATTTTTATTATGTTTTGGATTTTATATGTTTAGAGGATAATTATTTGATTGCATTGATTTGTGATTTGACATATGCCTTTTCTAAGTTGAATACATTGATTAAAAATAAATAGTTCTGTATCATATCAAGAAGTTCTTCTAGTTATGGCTTCTTATTTCCTTCTGGAGTGTCTACACCACCTTCTGCAGGGATTTTCCTTCATCAGAATTATACAGAAACATTAATGATTCTTTGATTTTTAAACCGTCTTAAAATTATAAGATTGCACGTTTGAATTCCAGATAAAATTAAATTAAAAAAGAATTATATAGAAACAAAGGCAACAATAACTTGGTAAATGAAGAAACTCAGGATGTAGCTCCATATCATTTGCAAATAATTCTGCAAATGTTCTGTTTTTCCACAGTAAATATTGATCGTAAATGCTTATTTATACATGAGCAAAATTTTGGATTGAGTTCTTGTAAATATTGAAATAGATTTCTTTGGAATAGTAAGAATGTTATACGAAGAATGCCATCCTGCTGGAGTTGGTATACTTGCAGTAAAGAATTGTTTTTCTTGTATATTCACATATTTGCGGGTTAGTTTCATTTATAGTTCCTCACGCAATTTATGATCCTTTAACTTTAATTTGTAATAATAAAATTTCTGAATTTTAATTTTTAAAATATAAAAGTCTATTTGCAGAAATAAACTAACATTTAATTACATTTTGATTCTTGGTTTTCAAAATACTGTTCATATAGGTCCAAAATTTATTTAATTTGCTAGTTTATGAATGAAATTTTTGGAGGGAATTCATTAATCCCTGGAAGAGTATATAATAGTATAAAACACTTTTCGATTACAGACAGAAAAGAGCATCCATTGATATAGTGGAAATATTCTTGGGTTTGTGGGAGAATTAAATATAGGGACGAATTAATTAGAATTGATTCTATTTATAGAAATTCTCCCTTAGAAAATAAAATTGCCCATGAATATTGTGGTGTAGTTGACATAATTGAATTTCTAGAAGAGCAGTATCCGGTTTTTAATCAATTAGCCATTTTAGATGAAAATACTCCTCTGGTAACCTCTAGAACTTCAAATTGGAGTGATAATATAAAAAGAGATTATTTAATTTGGAAAAAATTGCACTTCAGAAAAATTGAATTTTTTCTTACTCTTTGAGAAAATTCTCCAGGTCTAGAAAATTTGGTAACGTTTTTAGAAAATAAAGAAAAAATTGAAAATACACCAAGTAGTTCTAGATAAAAAATAGGAAAATTAAATAGGGAAGAGAGCGTCAGTTCTAATCCTTCAGGATTGACGTCATTCCAAAATATTCATAATGAAATGAGCTTTCTCCTTAGCAATTGAAAAGGAAATACAGGCAATTCACCCGAACAGAGAAATGCTTTAGCAAAAGAAGTAGGAAAATTGGTGAATGATAGGCTTGATGCAATCGAGTGAGAAAGAGCGTTGAAAAAACCTCTTTCTGAAAAAGAAATTTTGCAATTAAGAAAAGACAAAATAGTTCCTTATATTGTTGACCCTGACATTAGAGCTGCTAATCAGGAAAGTAACAAAGCAGTCGAAGACCTTAGAAAATGTTTAGGTCTGGTAGAAGAAACTCCTTTGCATTTAGATGATGGAACATTTAATGAGCTTCTTGCTACGAAGAGGGCAGAGTATAAACCAAATTATCCCCATAGAACGAAACCAGAGTTTCAACCTAGGGATAATCCATTAAGGCCCGTAATCACCCCAGCAGCTTTTCTAAATTTAGATTGTGAAAAACATGCTTCTGAAAGAATAGATGAGTGGATTACCATGATTCGGTTCACAACCAGAGCAGGTAGCTACTCAACTGAGGCCACCTATGAACTTTGCAAAGTCACCATGGTTGGCAATGCTCAAAAATTTTGGGATCAGCTAGTAGTTCAAACCTCTATTAGAGATGAAATTAGGAAAGCAATTCTAGTAGATGAAGTTCTAGCCATCATAGTAGATGTCCTGAAAAGAGAGTTTTGTGGTTTCTCAATATCAATTGAATCATTAGAGAGAGAACAGTCCTTAATGACATTGATGAAACTACAGATATGTGACATGTGTTATTTTGATAACTATGCATGTGAATTTCAAAAATATTATTATAATCTTGATCTTAATGCTCAAAATTACATGTCAACATTGTTTTTTGCTAAGCTCCCAGAATCATGGCCAGAGGTAGCAAAAAATGTCTATCAACTCCTCATAAAGGAAGAAAAAGTGGTTGATGGATTAGGAGGCAAAATACAGGCAGTTAAGTATGCTTTGAGAAAGGTATGTATTGAATTTCAAGTAAGACAAGATGCAAAACGTCTTCCTTATTTGAACAAAAGTTGTTGCTTTCAGATTGAATATGTTCCTTGTAGATACGGGTGTACTACAATAAATGAAAAAGAGATAGGAAAGAAATCTGAAGCAGGATGTTCTTCTTGTGATACAAAAAAGAAAAAATTTAAAGGATATAGAAAAAGAAGAATATCGAAAAATGATAGAAATAACAAAAAGAGGTTAAATAAACCTTCTAGGTTTATTAAAAGGAAAACAAATCTTAGGGATAAAGACAGAATAGAAGCTTTTAAGAAAAAATATGGTAGAGCCCCTAAGTGCCCGCAAGGAAAACCTCTTAGCAATTGTTCTTGTTGTTGGATTTGTGGTTCAAAATATCACAAAGCAAATGTATGTCCATAAAAGAACAAGCGAAAAGAAAATCTTAGAAGAATTTTCTTCGA
>CANXYC012216548.1:0-17077 GCA_948193065.1 Aleurites moluccanus
AAAAAAATCTCAATTTAAAAAAGTTCATTATAATTACACAAAAAAATAAAAATTAAAAAATATATTTTTAAAAATAAAAAATTGAAAAATAAATTTTTATTCTTATCTGAATAAAAAACTAATTTTTTTCTTTTCTTCTCCTTTTATTTTTCTAAAATTTTTTATTTTCTTAAAATTTATAATATAAAAACACAAATGAGGTTGGATTCCACGAACATTTTCCATCATGTATGTTATGTATGTTTATGGATGAATATATGTAATGTGACATTTTATGTAGATTAAATAAATGACCTGCATGTTAAATTAATTTATATCAACTCATTGAGTCGAACGCTCACCCCTGTTCAAATATTTTTCCAGGTTCTGGGTCGAGGTTAAAGAGATTTAAATTTTTAAATTGAGTATTCCTGTCTCTTAATTCTCAGGCAGTAAAATTATTAATTTACTATGTCATTATTTTATATTCACTGTATTAAATCTTTAGAGCTTCGCATTGTTATTTTCAATGTCAGGTTTATGGTTTTTCTGTTAAGCAAAACTTAATTGATGTTAAATTATGAGGATTATGTTGAATAGGTAGGCTTATAGTTCTTGTTGGTGGCAGTTATAGCTGTCATATTATTGGTTTTAATGTTTAGTGGTAAGTCAGGCTTACTACGGGTTCCGGAAGCCTTATGCTTTCCCGTTCCCTAGTGCCGGTCACGTGCCCAATTGGTGTCGGGTCGTGACATAAATATGGACTTGGCTATAGTGGAGGGGATGGCCTATCAATATCTAAGACTACATTTGTAAAGGCATCAAGCACACATGCTCATATTGATTACATGCCTCCACCTAAAAATGCTAGGCCTAAAGCTAATGTACATAGACATATCATGCATGACTCTCATTTTAGAAGACCAAAGAATGCATATGCTAGACCAAAATCAAAATATGGTTATTGGCCTTAATATCACTCCAAACCACACCATAGGACAAAATCTCAACAAAAGCATAAAATTCACTTGATATATCACTATTGTGGGAAATTTGGTCATTCAAACTTCAAATGCCATATTAGAAATGTGCACTTAGGTTATATTGATGTTAATCCCCAAGGATCCAAAAGTATTTGGATACCTAAAAATAGATGAATTTCATCATTTGTAGGTATGCTTGAAATCCACAAGGAAATAAAAGTCATGGTATTTGGATAGTGGATGTTCAAGGCATATGAACAGTAATGAAAGTCTTTTCTCAAACTTGGAAGATAAGAAAAGAGGAAAGATAACCTTTAGAGATAATGACAAAGGTAAAATCATTGGAATTAGGCAAATTGATAAGACCGATAAACCCTCTCTTGAATATGTATTGTTGATTGATGGATTGAAGCATAACTTGATTATTATTAGTTAATTATGTGACATGACAAATAAAATTTCTTTTACTTCGAAGAAATACTATGTGAAGCATTTGAAGGATAAGAAAATTTTGTTTGTCGAACATAAAATTGGCAATGTTTGTATGATTGATATTAATAATATACATAATGATAATGTTGATTGTATGGTTTCTCTATGTGATGATGCATGGTTGTGGCATATGAGACTTAGACATGTTGGCATGGATCACTTTGACAATCTTAAGTCTAATGAGCTTGTGATTGGTCTCCCCAAGGTTAAGTTTTACAAAGATAAAATGTGTGATGCATGTCAAATGGGCAAGCAAGTCAAAAGTTCCTTTCAAATAAAAAATATTATTTCTTCTACTAGACCTCTAGAGCTTTTGCATATGTATTTATTCGGCCCTTATAGAACGTCTAGTCTTGGAGGTAAACAATATGCATTTGTCATTGTTAATGATTACTCTAGATTTATATGGGTATTATTTCTTGGTCATAAGAATGAAAGTTTCTAGGAGTTTAAATCTTTTGCTAAAATAATCCAAAATGAAAAAGGTTTTTATATCATATCTTAGAGAAATGATCATGTAATAGAATTTTTTAATCATGATTTTAAAACCTTTTGTGATGAAATGAAAAATTTTCATAACTTTTCTACTTCTAGAACTCCCCAATAAAATGGAGTTGTAGAAAGGAAAAATAGAATACTTATTTATATGGTTAGAATTATGCTTAATGAGTACTCACTTCCTAAGTACTTTTGAGCTGAAGTCATCAATTACGAGCTATGAAATGGAAGAAAATCAAGAATTTCATATCTAAGAATATTTGAATGCAAAGCTTCATATTAAATACCAAGGACAATCTTGAAAAATTTGACTCCAAAATGGATGTAGGTATTTTATTGGGCTATTTAACTTCTAGCAAAGCTTATAGAGTCTTTAATAAAAAAAACTTTAGTTGTTGAAGAGTCCATGCATGTTTCATTTGATAAAACTAGTCCTTTTGATAAACATAGATTTGATCATATTAAAAATGATGACATATTTGATCATGTGCATAATTCATTTATTGACCCAGAGTCTCTTGTTGATTCATCTTCAAAGAATCTTAATGACCTAGGAAATTCTTCCAAGGCTATAGAAATTCCTCCTATTGATGTTAAACTTCTAAAGCATTGGAAATTCAAAAAAGACCACCCAAAAGACCTCATAATTGGTGAAACATCAAAGGGTGTGGCTACAAAGTCCTCTTTCAAGGAAATAGTGAATAACATAGCCTTTATATCTAAGGTTGAACATAGGAATATAAATGAGGCCCTAGATGATGAAAGTTGGGTTGAGACCATGTAATATGAATTAAACCAATTTGAGAGAAATAATATTTGGAACTTGGTTCCTAGACCACAGAACCATCCCATCATATGTACCAAATGGGTGTATAAAAACAAACTAGATGAGGTTGGTGTGATCACTAGGAATAAGGCTAGATTAGTGGCAAAGGGATATAATCAAGAGGAAGGAATATATTATGATGAGACCTTTGCACCGTGGCTAGACTTGAGGTAATTAAGATGCTACTTGCATTTGCATGTCACATGAACTTTAAGTTGTATCAAATAGATGTTAAAAGTGTTTTTTTTAAATGATTTTATTAAGGAGGAAGTTTATGTTCAACAACCTCATGGTTTTGAACAATTTGATTTTTCAAATCATGTTTTTAAACTTCAAAAAGCTCTTTATGGTTTTTAATCTTCAAAAAGCTCTTTATGGTTTTAAACAAGCTCCTAGAGCTTGGTATGATAAACTTAGCACCTTTTTTTTTTTTCAAAAGGTAAAGTTGATACAACACTTTTCATTAAAAAGGATATGCATAACATGTTGATTGTGCAAATTTATGTTGATGATATAATATTTGGTATTACTAATGATGTTTTGTGCAAGGAATTCTCTTCATGCATGCAAAGTGAATTTGAGATGAGCATGATGGGAGAATTGAAGTACTTCCTTGTATTACAAACCAGACAATGTGAGGAAGGCATCTTATTAACCAATCAAAGTACACAAAGGAACTTCTCAAGAGATTTGGAATGGATGGAGCAAAGGCAAGTAGATTGCTAATTAGCTCCACCATCGAGCTTGACAAGGATGATCTTGGTAAGTCTATTGAGGAGAAGAATTATAGAGGTATGATTGGTAGCTTGCTTTATTTAATCGTTAGTAGGCCAGATATTATGTTTGCCGTGTGTTTATATGCACGTTTTCAATATTGTCCTAAAGAGTTTCATTTGCATGCGATCAAAAGGATTTTAAAATATTTGATTGGCATACAACATCTAGGTCTTTGATACCCAAAGAACATGCATTTTAGTTTAATTGGCTATTCCTATGCGGATTTTACTGGTAGTTGTATGGATAGGAAAAGTACCTCTGGTACTTATCAATTCTTAGAAAATTATCTTATTTTTTGGTTTAGTAAGAAGCAAAATTCAGTGGCTTTGTCCACCATAAAAGCCGAATATATGGCAGTCGCTTGTTGTTGTGCACAAGTTTTATGGATGAAACAATAAATTTATGACTTAGGTGTATATTTGGACAAGATTCCGATTAAGTATGATAACACTAGTGCTATCAATTAATTGAAAAATCATGTTCAACATTCTAGAAGCAAGTATATTGATATTATACATCACTTTCGTAGAGACAACGTGTTAGAAAATAATATTGCCCTTGAATTTATTGCTGGAAATGATCAACTTGTAGACATTTTTATAAAACCTTTAAATTTTATTAAACGTGAATTGGGTATGTTGGATGGAAGTGATATTAAATATTTGATGTGAGTAATATATGTTTTTTTTATCCCTGTGCCTGTTTTTGGCTTATAACGCCTGCTATAATAATTTGTCGCGCCTACTACTTAAGTAATGGCCGCTATAAATGTTGTAGCGCCCGCGAATCTAGGTAACTATTCTTAATTCTCTTTTTTCCTAGATTAGCGCTCGTTATTTATTAGTAATGGCCGTTACTTCATTAGTAGTACCCACTAATAATTAGTAGCAACCGCTATTTATTATTCACAGCTGCTATTGACGCATTTTCAATAAAAACCTATTTGCGCTCCATCCATTCTCACTTCTACATAAAACCTTTTTTTATCTTAAATTCTCTCAATTCCCTCTTTGCAAAACTGATTTTCCAATAAAATTCATCATTTCTTTCATCTTTATGGCTCCCAAACGCATCAAAACCACTATTGCTCGGACAAAAAAGGCAATCAATGATTCTTTCTCTGATTCCCTTTCTCTGTCAGATTCTCCTCTGCCTCCTCCTCCTATTACCGGAGTTGCTCGCACTACCAGAGGCAAATAAAAGGTGGGCAAACCATCTCAACAACCTCAGTTCCAACCATTCGACCATGATTGAGTTCTAAATTCACTAACTCCAGAAGAAAAACAGAGCCCCTTATGTACCAAAATGATGACCAAATGTTTATTGGTTTGCTTACTCTTGCCAAGATGAACATTATGGTTAAAAATCGAGATGGGGTATATGTTTTGCAAGGAGAGGTTGGTGAAGCAGGAAATGAGGAAGAAGCAGAAGATAACAGTGAGGATGACTCTAAGCCTTCACCTCCCGCAGCTTTAGCCACCTCTGTGCCTCCTATGATGGACCTCTCTCAACTGGCTGCACACATCATGGGTCGCATGGTTATGCTTGAGCGTAATATACTTGTTCGCATTCAAACTCTTGATGATCGCATCACCGAGATTTCCTCCACACAAACTTTCATCAAAGGAGCAATGTATCACCTTCGACGCCAGCAACAAGAGTTGACTGCCACCCTTTATGAGACTGGAGTTCCTCCCTCTATGACTTCAGAATCAAGTGATGCAGCCTCGAACCCCATAGTCAATCCTCCAGTTGATCCACCTGCTATTTAGATTTTTTTTTTTGTATTATTTTATTGTTGCTTTCCTTGTATTATCCTTTTGTATGAAACCTTTGGATGTACAACTTTTCAATTATCTATATATGATATTTTTTATTCCTTGCAATTTTTTTTAATGTCTGATTATTTTTATCATTTAAGTTATTTATTATCTATATATGATATTCTTTTGGTCATAAGTATTCTTTTTGGCATGTTAATGATCATTTTAATGGGTTTGCAGCAAGTTCATGATGCTTTCACTTAAATCATGCACATTTGATACTTTAGTAAGAAAAATTACTTTCTTTGGACACTTTTTTTTTATTGCTTTCAAACAAAAGGGCAGTAGAAGTGCAAAAGTGATAAAAATGTGATTTACATCTTGTTGACATAAATTCAGGGGCAGTTTTGTACCAATTCATTAACAAAATTCCTCCTATTACATTTTTAATTATTGCACTTAGAAGTTATTTGTCACCATAAAAAAGAAGGAGATTGGTAGAGCTTGAATGTCTAACATGCTCATTTTGATGGAAACAAATAACTAATTATTCATCTGTAATACCCTAAGAAATACTACCATGATTGAACAGTTATCTAATCAGTTATTGGTTTGGGATCATCAAAATAAACTAAATATAATTTTTGAGACATAGTTAGAATGCATTTGAGATACTGTCCTGGAAAATGTCAGTATTAATTATACTGTCGGGAAAATAGCAATATGGTCGACTGAAGAATTTTTGATTCAAAACAGTGGGTAAAGAATCACATAAATATATGTGAAATTATGGTGAAAAGAAAAAGTTGAAAAATATTTAGGAACACTGAAAAAGTAAATAATGGCAAAATCATAAATAAGGTGAACTTTAAGGGTATAGTGGAAAACTGACTGTTTGAGTTTCATAATAACTCTGAAACTATTTTTATAATAAAGTTAAAATAAAATTAATCTATTTGAATTCCCACTTTGAAATTCAATTCTCAACAGAATTGTCAGAATAAATTACAAAAGAAAATGTGGTAAAAGTATAATTATTAGAAAGTTTAAGACCTAAAATTTCTCTTCATCTTCTCCACCAAATTTCTTGAAAAATCAAAATAGAAATCAAAAGAAAACTTGAATCAAACCTTTGATTCATTGATTTCCAACCTTGATTTGCTTGGAAAATCAAGAAATTTCAAGATAGGATGGCTTAAGATTTTTGACCCGTTCTTCAACATAAGGTAAAGATGTGATTTTCTTGGCTTGATAGTTGATTTATATGTTTTAGATGTCAAATATAATGGGTAATGTGTTTAATTGCATCAATTAATGCATTTGATAGGTTTTCCCTAATTTGAAAACCCTAATTCAAAGTTGTAAGAGATGAATCTTTGAATTAGTGTTAGTTAATATTAAATGAGAGTAGATTATGTTAATTGATGGCTAATAGATGAATTATATGTGATTGATTTGATGTAGAGTTCAAAGAATTGGAAAGTTACCATTTTTGCCTACTTTGAAGACTTTGGTGGCAAAGTGTACAATTCAAGTGATTTGAAGTACTAGGTGAGTTTAATATGCATCCTTTGTTATGCCTAAAGTATTGAATTGAAGTTTGGAAACCTACCTTGAAAGGCCATGTTTGGCCGAACCATGTATGGCATGTTTTCCTTGAATTTTTGCTTTGTTTTCCTTTGGTTTCCTATGCCTTTTTGATCCTTTATATGATGTTTATTGTTGGAAACTAAATGCCTATTGAATAACCTATATTGTGTACTTGTTGATTGATATTGGGGTAATTTCAATGTTGCACTAAAACCTTGCTAAAATGTCTATTGAATATTGCATACCAAGTGTTCGATGAAATGCCTAGTTCAAATTCACAAGCCTACCATTGATTTCATCCACAGCATTTGAATGCCATCATCATCAGCAACAATGGCATGCCAATTGAGCCAACTTCTTGACTTGTTTTGTCCAACTTTTGATCCATCCCATTGTTAATTGCTAATCATAGTACTACTGTCTATTGATTCATTTATTGCTTATCTATTGTTAAATCGCAGACTCGTTTGATTAAATTCATAAGCTACTGCTACTTGATGAGATTGTCATTGTATATTGATATTGATTGACTTGGTCCATGTTCTTACTAATTCCGATGATATTTGACACAACTGCCTCTCTGACAGGGCAGTGGGTACATACTGTCGGCAATGTGCATATTGTATAATGATACCCTAGCTGAGAAGGGTTAACAGTCTTAGTCATAAGACCTGATCAGTCTTATATTTATTGACATGAGATTGATATGTGTTTGACATATACAATATACGAGTTTCATGGCCCTATATCTATACTATCTATCTTATCTATCATATCTACGAGATATATATATTCCTTTGACTTGGTTACAGTTTCATTGTTCTGTTTACTGATTCTACAGTCATATACTGTATTCTGATATTGATGAGCATATTATTATTAATTGAATATCTGCCTATTGTTATTAATAACCAAGCCATTGTCTTTGGTCGATGCATATTAGATTCACTGAGTATTTTTATACTCACTCCTTCATTTGTTTCCCTCTCCAAGTGCAGAGTAGAGGCGGATTCCTGGCTTTTGTTTCTCTGAGGAATTCTACAATATTGTAAAGACAGTGTAATTAATTTAAATATTGTATCTTTATATATGTGTATTAGCTGCTCCATGGGTATTATATAATGGTATAGACATATTGTATATATGTGTATGATATATTTGGAGTATAAATGTAAATGTGTTTATGATGATGGTATTTATAGAAAGTTACAGAATGAATGACAGAGTAACAGAATAAATAGTGCTTATGTGGTTATATGGCTATAGATTGATATGTATAGCATGTGATTGATAGATATGGTACTGAATTCTACGGGTGCCGGTCACCTCTAGCATCTCCTGCATCCTAGGACCGTCGCGTTCCGAAATCGAGACGTGACAAAGGTGGTATCAGAGCATAGGTTATAGATGAATAGTAACTAGGTTACAGATGAATAATAACTTAGTACATTATGGGTAGAGTTAAGTAAACTATGGAATATAGGAATTCATGTTCTGTCTATTGATGTGTTCATCAAATGTGTATAAGTATTCCGCGTTAATATATCATAATGAGTTTGTTCTTGTTTCTGTTGTTTGTAGTGACAAAGATATCTGAAGATAGAGACAAAGAAGATACCATAGAGGTCGAAGTAGCCTCTAATGAGTCTTTTGCTAGAGAAATGACAAAGGAAGGTTCCAGATCCTAACGAATGACAGAAGAAACTAGGGAAAGTGATGACCCTTGGAGAATGGAAATGATGCAAGGAATGATGAAATTGTGACGTGAATTAGAAGAATTAAGGTAGGAACGACAGAATATGCTGCCACCTTCAGTAGCACCAGCAGTGCCACCTCCGGTTGCACTAACTATTGTACCTGCTGCTCTTGCACCAGCTCCAGTATAGCCAATAGTATTTCCTTGCGAGCCTACAGTACAGGGAGCCTGTCAAGTTATTGACGAGGGTGGAGTAACTATGTTCAATTTTCTAAAGTTAAATCTGCCAAAGTTCAGAAGTGGCAGAGGAGATAAGCCGATTGATTTTCTAGAGCAGATTGAAAAGGTGGTTAGGAGACTACCTTGTTTCGATGCTAGAGTAGTTGAGTTAGTTGGATTACTTTTGAAAGGGAAAGCTTGGACATGGTTTTCCAAACACATGGAGCCCAAATTGTATGGTGATCATCCTCCCACCTGGGCAGAGTTCAGACAGGGATTGATTGATGAGTTTTTGACCGAAGGGGTAAAGGCAAGAAACCTGATTCAATTTGAACAATTGGAGCAGGGTAACAAAATTGTTGAAGAGTATGCATATGAATTTATTAGATTGACCCGATATGCATATTGCTTATATTGAGGCAGACTTGATTGTTAGATTCATGAGAGGATTACATGCCTCACTTCACAATGCCTTGATTGCTACAAAGTTCATAATGCCGTGAAAACTATCTTCATGGTGGTGAAAGGCATCTTCATGGTGGTGAAAGACATCTTCATGGTGGTGGTGGTGAAAGGTATCTTCACCCCCATGAATAACTAATGGTAGAAAATTCTCATATTTTCTCCATTCTAACTTGTCCAAACTCAATCAACTTATACATACATATGCTAACACCTCAAAATCAGTCATAACTCATCATGTCTCAACATATAATCATTCTAGAAGTAATCTATACTCAACATAACATTCTAGATTATCTACCATGCACATATAAACATACACATGCTAACATTTATCAAACAAATATGAATGAACACATATCTATTGTAGCGTTCCAATCATTGGGTATTACAAAAGTATTAAAGTACTCTTAAGCTTAAATTTGAGTTTTTTTTTTTTTTTTTTTATTGAAAAGAGAATTAATTGCTAAAACTTCAAGGCTGTTGAAGTGTAATTAATTTTTTATAGTTGGATAAAAGTTATTAGGTAATTTATTTCTCATCTCTTGTAATTCTTTTGGGTTGTGTGTGAGCCTACTTATAAAACACTTGTAAGGTTTAGTGTGAACCAAAACACTTTGAGGTTTGATTTTAAACCTGTAAAATTGTCATATCCCCACTTCGAAGATATGACGATTCTAGGAAAAGGGTTAGCTTAAGGCTACTGGTTCTTGTAGAAAATATCCTAACTTACAATTTATTAACTTATAAATTATTTATGCAAATTTTATAAATTTTTTTGCCATAGTCTCCCTTGTAACTACAATAATCCCAAGTTATGACTTAATTAATTAAACCTTATACACAACCAGCAAGAAAACTAACACTTTTAAAATTTCACCTTATACCCTCAACTTCCATTCTTCGTGTTAATACATACCTCTATTAATCATTTTCAACACATGCCCACATATGCAATTTGTTAAAAATTATATTATAGTTCAACATATCTTAAAGTTATACACGACTATTTACATAAATAATATTCTAAACCAGTTTATCATGGAGCATTCTACATAGACAAAATATGAGACAATACATAGATATTGTTGGTTCCAAGCTTGAATGAAGATGATAAATTGGAACCTTCACTATCTACAACGGTCCGGAAAATATTAAATCACAAAAGAGTGAGTTTGTTAACTCAGTGAGTAATATATATATATATATATATATATATATATATATATATAACCGTACTTGTGAGGCTAGATAAAGAACTGGCTCACAAGAAAGGTAATGGCATTAATAAAATATACAATAACAAATATGGCCAGTAGTAAGGTAAAAATTCATATGAAAGATGTAATTTAACAATTCGTTCACAGGTAAGGGTCAATTGGCAATTCGGTTCAATTATCAAGTCTCATCAAAATGGCATTTAAGATACACATTGTATCATATTATCATTATAAATGACAGAATCATCATTTGATCATTTAAGTAGAGGCTATATGTAATGCCCTAAAAATATGCATAACAAGTATTTATGAAATAAGTTCTCAGTATGTGGATTAAAATTATCGAAATGGCTAAGGATAATTTTGAAAACTCAGTTAGAGCGAACACGAGAAATTTTTTTCGAAAATCGTCGGTACTGATATCGCTGTCGAAAAATAGTAGTACGATCGACGGATGAATTTTTGAATTTGGATTGAGGGCATATTATAATGTATATTCGTGTGTGAATACAGTAAAAATAAAGATGAGAAAATGTTTAAGAACGCTGATAAAGTAAACAATGGCAAAATCGTAAATAAAGGATTAAGCAATGGCAAAATTATAAATAAAGGATACTTTTGGTGAATAGTAAATTTCGGCAGTCTGAGTTTCAGAATGACTCTAAAACTATTTTTATTAATTAGTATTAATAAAAATAAGATGTTTGAATATTCACTTTGAATTTCAATTCCAGATAGAATTATTAGAATGAATTACCGAGCGAAAAAGGATCAAAAATAAATTTTGGAAAATTGGAGGACCAAAAGGGTAATTTGCCAATTTTTGTCTTATTATATGAGCAAAAACTTAGCCAAATTTTCTGCATTTCCTCTCTACCATCCATAGTCATTTCTTTCTTCTTCCATTTGATTTTTTTTTCTTGATTTGTGAAAGAAAAGTGTTGGAAATCAAAAACTAAAACCATACAAATATTTAATTACCAAATTAAGCATTGAAGAACTCCAACAAGAGAATTTCGGTCATTTTGGAAAATTTGGGTAAGTTGGTTGTTTGTTTGTTTTTATGGTTTAATTAGGTTAATTTGATGATAATAAGATTGGGTAAATATTCTAATTGTATCAATTGATGCATTAAATAATTTTTTCTAATTTTGAAACCCTAAATTGAAGTTGTGAGTTTGAAATTTGAGTATATGGATTAGGATATGTAAATTGACTTTAGAATAAGTTAATTGGGTATTAATTGATGTTCATTTCGTTGTAAAAAATTTCTTTCGGAGAAAATCGCCGATTTTGGCTTAAACTGAGGATTTAAGAAATTGGATAGCAAATCTATTATGCTTGGTGATTTGGAGTGTTAGGTGAGTCTCTTATGCTTCATTTGTCATGTCTAAATTGTTAAAACGTCAATCAGAATCCATAAGTGAAAAGCCCTCTTTGGTCGAACCCTATTTGTGATATTTTGCCTAATTTTATACTTTGGTTTTGGATTTGTTTTCCATGCCAAATTGATGTGTTTGATGAAGATTATTGAGTTGTGGTTGTTGCCTATAAATTGCTTTCCATATGTATGGTTATTGATAATTGGGGCAATGTCAATATTGCACCGAAACCATGCCGAAAAATTCGTAGGCCAACCATTTGAATGCCATCGTCGCCAGCGACAATGGCATGCCAATTGCGTCAACTTTTTGGCCGCAAATGACCAAATTATGTTTGTTCCCATTTTTTATCGTTAGACCTTTGGTCATCATTTAATCTATAATTATTGATATTTTATTGACTTTAGACTCATCCAATTGATTTCTGATGAGTTATTGATATTGCCGATGCCATTGTTTTGAAATGGCATCTATTGATGTGATTATTGCTTCTATTGACTCCGAGATAATTTGGCAGAGCTGCCGTTCCGACAGGGTAGTGAGTCCATGCTGTTGGCCTTGTACACATTGCATTGATTGATACCCTGTACTAGGAAGGGATGTCCTAGTCATAAGACCCGCACAATCTTATGTTTATACATATATATTTACATGTGATTTGTGTTTGGCACATTTCTATGCGTTTCATGGCTCTATATCTGTTAATTTCCATCTTGTCCATGTGATTTATACTTCATTGTTATGATTGTTTACTTACAGTCATATTCTGTACTTGATTCTGTATTACAGATGTTCTGGACAGTTTGATTCATTTACGTCATTTGCTTATTGCTTATTGATGTTCTATTATCCATTTTTTATTGGTCAATGCATATTAGCTTCACTGAGTATCATATATACTCACTCTCTCACTGTTTGCCCTCTCAGGTGCAGAGTAGGAGGCAAATATCCTAGCTCTTTTGGCTCTCTATGGATTTTGCAGATCTTGTCAGTGTAATATTATGAACACTATATTATTTTGTATGTTCATGTCCTAGTTGCTCCATGGATTTTATACGGTATAGTTAGTGTATGAACATGTATGTATAGGAATATTGGAGATTATTAATGATATGAATATGGTATTTACATAATGAATGACAGAGTGACAGAATAATTACTATTATGTGATTGATGATGGGTAAATGTGTTTCCGCCGCGATATTGTGAATTGATTGTAGTAGATGTTTCTGCTGCAGTATAGTATGAGATGTTTTGATGCGATTGATGGGTTCTACGGGTGTCGGTCGCCTCGGCATCTCCCGCGCCTTAGGACCATCGCAATCCAGAAACGGGTCGTGACACTACAATTTGGTAGCATACTTTTCTCTCATATGGTTGATCAGATCGCATGGCTAGAACCACCATTCCCCCTTCTAGTTAGGGTCATTAAACCATTGTGCACAATGTCATTAAAACTTTTGTTATTCCATTAATGCTATGTAAAGTACTTAATCATTATATATCAGAGAATAAACTTAAATACTTTTCAAGGGTTTCATCAATGATGTAATTGGTTAAATTAAAGAATCATCAAGATAGGTTTGATTAGAAGCAAATTAAGTCAACTTAACTTTGGTTCCATTTAATAGAGTATTCGGCCAAAAGTTGACAATGTAATTTCAATGGCTATAATTTTAATTATTAGGGTATCTAAGGTGCATTTGGCATACAAATAAGGATTATGAAGAGAATTAGCCAAAACAAAATAAGAAAATTCAAATTAATGGTTTATATATATTTGGTCAAGAAAAGGTAATCCAAGAAATAGGTGTTTTCAATCATTTAAAAGTGTTAATAAGACTCAACAAATATATCTTGGAATTCAAAGGTTAATTGAAATTAATGGACTTAGGTCACAAGGTGTATTGGATCAATAAGGTGTCACAATGAAAGGAACATTTTAATGTTTTAAGCATACTAATAAGATTTCATAACCTCATTGAGGAATACAATGATCATTTAGGGGTAACAAATATGAAGATATGATATATAGGTTATTTGACCATCTTGATAATTTTGCATGTAATTTAGGGTTCATTAATCAAGTTGACCAATCATGGAATATCAAGTAATGGAATTGTTTGGAACTATGAATGATATGAAAATAATCATGAAATATCAAAGAATGTCCAACAGTGGGACAATTCAAGGGAACTTCGATAATTCAATTTGGCAACAAATTTAAGTAAAGTAATGTATACATTACTCACCTCTATAAGTAAAATTCCAAAACCAATCTTCATTCTCTACTCAAAAAAAAAAAAAAAAAGATGATCATAAACCTTTTTGTCATCCCCTTTAGATGCTACACATACAATTAAATATAATTTAGTGTCAATTTGATAAGAACTTACATTAATTAAAACTCTAATTAATCAATTTCCTTAAAATTCCCAAATCTTAGGGTTAATTTCAACTTTCATCCTACTGGTAGCCTTGGTTCTCTCAGTCATATCTCCTTCTATACTTATCCAATTGCTTCAATTCTTTCTCTCACTTAAACTAGACATATCAATCTCTAATATATCCAAAAGTCAGATTTTTATAAGCTCTATACAATTTATAGTGGAATTTCTAATTCAATCCTGCATCTTGAAATATACCTTGCAATTCCTATACGAATAACCTCTATTTTTTCATTTGTAACTCCTTATGTAAATATTAAAATTCTGTTATGTTTCACGAAATTTTATCTAAGAAATAGAGGAATATTATTCATGTTTTGGGTTTCCCCTTAATCTGAATTTAAAGTCCTCAAAATTATAAAACTCAGTAGAGTCTCTCAGTACAAATCCTAACCAGAGTTAGCTTAACTCAGTGATCTATTGTAATATATGTCATTTTTTGTAGTATTTTATTAAATTGTATGTTTGGAAGAATTAATTAATTAAATATAAGAATGTTTGAGAATTCCAAAATTTCTGGTTGTAGGAAATTATGAGGTTGATTGTATGTTCTTAAAGCAATAAATTGGTAAAGTGTAAAACATGAAAGTTGTGAGTTTATGTCTGAAATTTTGTAAAATGGTTTGGCAGAATTCTATGTGTGTGATGAGTTATGCCTCATTGAGCAGGACTGGTCTAGTTGAGTGTTTCTACAGGAAGTCAGTGTATGTTTGAATTTACTGGGAATGACTGAGATAGATTTCGCCAAAGGTGTAAACACGAAAAATATTTCTTTGTGTTTTGTGATGTTGACTGTAAAATTTCAGAATTTCTTGATAAGTATATCTCAGTAGAGAGTGGATTTTCTCAGGTCTGTTCGATTGGATTTTAGGGCAGTAAGTCTGGGTGACATTTGAAGAGTCACCATAGTCTGTGTGTTAGTCTTAATGATTTAAATTTTGGATATGTTATGCCCTTGTATGTTTATTTTAATTGGCAAAAAGAATTAGCAAGTTTGGATATTTGTAGCTCATTTGCGAGCTGGTTAAGTGTAAGTTATCCAGGAAAGGTTTCAACTTAGCAAAGTCTTGGTATGGCGAGCCAGCAAAATGAGAAGTGGCATTGTGAAGTGGCGAGGTGAGATTGCCGAAGTGACAATTGGCAAAGAAGCATATGCGAGGTGGCATGTGCGAAGAGGATTTGGTGAAGAGGAAAGGCGAGGTGGTGTTATGCAAAGAGGCATTATACGAAGAGGGAATGTGCGAAGTGGCAGTTCGCGAAGCATAGTTTGGCGAAGAGGGAGATAGGAAAAGTGAGTTGGCAAAGAGGTGAAGAGGCGAATAGGCGAAGAAGCATTGCCGAGGTGGCATATGCGAGGAAGAGTTCGCGAGGAGAGTCTAGCTAGGCAGCATATGCGAGGTGACATATACGAGCTGGATTAGCGAAGTGGCGTTGCCGGATCAGTATGGCGAGTTGGCTTCTGTGAGGTAGCTTTGCTAAGGCGGATTGGCGAGCTGGCAAGCGTATTTTTCTGGGGCAGTGGTCTATTTATCCCCAGCAACCCCAGTAGCATTTTCACGATTTTTCCTTCCTTCTTTCTTCGTTAAATTTAGTCTTTTCTCAGATTAGTCCCATTTTATTTTCTAAGGCATTAATACTCAAATTAATGTATTAGACTTCTAGATTATTCTATATTAAGGAAAAAATCATCAGATTTGAGTAAGAAATCACAGGAATTTCAGTGTTGAGGAAAATAAGGTAAATTTTCTTCCAAAACTATTTTCTTTAGATTTATTTAAGTCTATGGGTTAGGATAATTAATATTGGGTATTTAGAATTTATTGCAAGTAATCTGAAGTCATTAATGGTAATTAATGTGGAAGAAAATCAGAATGATGAGGCAGTAACATGAACAGTAACATGAACAGTAACTCCGTATTAAATACAGATTTTTCTTTAAGAGATAAATAAATTATTGTTAGGAATTAAGAATAAAGACTCTAAGATAATTAATTATTAGGAAATTATGATAAATATTATTGATTTGGAGAAAACTCTAATTTTGTATGTTTGGGTAAATTTCTTAGGAGGAGAAAATCAAATTAATTGAAGAGTTAGAATTGGAATTTGCTAGAGAAAATTTCAAGAAAAATTGAGTTAAGGTAAATATAAACATTTTATTTGTTTCTTGTTTCTTGAAATAATGTGACCTAGCATCCTTGATTTGTTCACCCATATGTAAATATTTGTATATATAATATAAATGACTTGATCAATTTTCTTGGATGAAGTTCATATGTTTCTTGTTTGTTAGACCCGATTTGAATGATGATATGATGATGGTCTTGCGACCAATATGCTTCTTATGAGATTGAAACCACATGAACCATGGATAGAACGTTCTTCCCAATGAGAGTAAATTCATTGGTCCATTGTGCACTTTGGAAGCCCAGCTAATAGGGTTTTTATCAGTGTTCCACCTAGAGGGGACCATGAGCTCTAGGCGCATGCCTGGCCAAGCATGTGTGCACGTTGAGGTAGCAAGGCTACTGATACATATGTTATGACATGAGATCAGTTCTATCAAATGAGATTTGATAATGCCATTCTTTGTGGGCATTTTATATTCTAAATATGAACCATGATTCGATTTGTGATATGATTTGATATTGCCAAATTATTATGAGTACCCATGTTCCTTCAAGTAAAGCTTATGATTCTTTCATACCTATATATGTATAAATATTTGTTCATGACCATGATT
>CANXYC012216971.1:0-24771 GCA_948193065.1 Aleurites moluccanus
TACTCGGCTCGCCGTTCAACACTCAAATCGAGAGTTTTTGACGGTTTACCTAATAACACACATAATACTCCGATAAGGTATAAAATCATTACAAAACACATCATTTGCATAGAAACACATCAAATTCACTAAGACATACACTATATACACTATTAAGCACACTTTACACAATTCATACTATATCTATTCCTTCATACAATAACTCATATCCAATACCTCTTATAACTTACATTATGCATATTCATCACTAATATAACACATTAATAACTCTTATACACTTAGTTTCTCATTTCACATTAAACATAATCAAACTTATTCAACTTAAGCAAAAGTCATTCTTTTGATCCAATTTCAATGCCATTCCATCTAACAACATATATAACCATTAAAAGTGTAGCATTCTTCCATTTAAACCTAATAAACATTAAAACACACTTTTCCCTTTCCATTCTTCCCATTCGGCCAAAACAACTTAAATTCCTAATTGATTCTTTTCCAACATTTTATCATTTATTCATCACATACACATCATTTACAACTCATTCCATCAATTAAACACTTAAAACAACCAAATGTACACCAAACCCTAACCACCTAAAGAATTCGGCCAATCTACGCTTTGCTCCAAATCAAATTATTTCAATTATACAATCATCAATTCATGCTATACATATCAAATGAACAACATTAGAAGCAATTAATTCATCAAAACTATACTTTGATCTAATGTTCTTCCTATTAGGGTTTAAAGCTTCTATTTTGAATTCCAACCATACAAATTGAATTCTAATCCATAAATATCAACAAAGAACATCATATAAACATTATTAAACCAATAGAATTTCAAAACTAATAATTTACCAAAATTTCTTCAAAAGCTTCTTTGAATTAATTTGTTACCTTAATGGATTTTTCTTTGAAATCTAAGGTTAGATTAGTGTTTAGGATGATAGAATATATCTAATTCTATCAAAAATGGAAAGAACATAACAAGAAATGGGAGGGATGGGTTATGGCCGAAACTAAGATGAAGAACAATGGTGGGTTTGGCTGAATTTTTGCTAAGGAAGATGAAGACAAAAGGTGTGGTGGGAGAAATTTATCCAAATACCAAAGATGGAATCCAATGGTTTAGGTTTCATAGTAATTTTGGTGAAACCTAGTCATCCAACCATCCATTCTTCTTACTTTCATAGTATTGGTTCATCCAAAGTTAACAAAGATGGATACTATATACATTTAACACACCAAATCCAAAACCAATGGCAAAAATCCTATACTTTGAGCTTATGATAACAAATTTGCAACCTACTCATCTAACCATCCATTTCTTCATCATTTGATCCAATGGTTAGATTTAATCAAGCCTAAACTAATACCATAAGGTTGCACACACTCTATAACTCCATATTATAAAGGAAAAGACTAAAATACTCCTAATGCAACTGAAGCACCGAAATTGCACAATTTGCCGGGAACCATTTTTCAACTGGGCTTATTTCTCTAACTAATATTCAAATAAATTAAATAATGTCATTTTCAAGTCTTTAAATTCTTTTCTACCTCCAAATATGATATGAAATCAATTAAAATCTGACAGGCAAAAAATGACCATTTTGCCCCTAGTTCATCAAAAACTCAAAATTTCCCGATTAAGTCCTAACAGCCTCTAGACCTCTACTATGCCTAAAATCAAATCAAATAACATGCATAACTACCAATTTCATACATAAATTCATAATAATAACACATTCAAAAGAAAAGAAAAACCTCCCCCTAAGGTTATCTAATGGTTAGGTCCAACTTAGGCTGAGGTGTTGCAAAGGGTTATGGTTCTGGCTATAAGACTTGATCAGTCTTATACTCATTGATACTGATATGCTACTGGAGACTGTATGTTTGCATATAGTCCATACTGATTCTATTGGGGATTGTATGATTTCATACAGTCCATCCCTTTATTTGTCTTTCCATATGATACGAGCCTATGCTATGTTCTTTGACTATTCTGTAACCTGTTACTGATTCTGTATATTGTTATCTTGACCTATTGGTACAATTGTTCCATTATTACCTATTGTTTATTTGTTGATACATATAGATTCACTGAGTATCTTATATACTCACCTTTTCTTTGTTTACCCATTTCAAAAGAGGAGTAGATTGTTGAATCTTGTCATCTGTCATCCAAGGATTTCTACTTGCTGTCATTGATGTATATTTTCTAAATTTTGTATTTTGATGTTCATAATCTAGCTGCTCCATGGGGTATGTATGGGTTAGTAAGGAAATGAACATGTATATATGTATATAATGATATTATAAGTTATATGATGATTATGTGATATGATATGATGAATGTTACAGCTAATTACATTAAATTACAAAATGAATTGCAGAATAACAGAATGAATGGTAACTAAGTAAAATGAATAATATATTGTGGTTTATAGATTATGCATGTGATACTGAGTTCTACGGGTGTCGGTCACCATTGGCATCTCCCGCATCCTAGGACCGTCGCGATTTGGAAAAGGGTCGAGACAGTATCAGAGCTCTAGGTTACAGACAGTATAATTTAGGTTACAAAATGAATAGTACCCAAATTATAGAGGAATAGTGACTAAGTACAGAATGGGATAGAATTAAGTAAACCATGGAGTATAGGATTTCCTTTGACGTTTTTTGCTGTTATCATCTGTTTTATTTTTTTATTTTGCGTTTTTGTCATATTCTCAGTATGTTTTCATTTTTCTTGATAGATTACAGAGATGTTTGACGAGAGGGATAGAGATACCAGGGAGGCAGAGGTAGCCTCCAATGAGTCTTTGGTCAGAGAGATATCAGTTTCAGAGGGTCCGTCCAGATCTCAATAGACTACAGAGGATACAGAGAGGGGCGATAGCCCCTGGAGAGTGGAGATGATGAGGGGATTGATAGAGAGATAGCTAATTTGAGGCGGGAGTGTCAACATGTACCGCCGCCACCAGCTCCAGCAGTAGTGCCTCCACCTGTGGCACCGGAGGCAGTTCTAGTGGCACCGGCTCCTGTGCAGCCAGTAGGGGTTCCTAGGGAGCCTGCTGTACAGGGAGGCCGTAGAGTGATAGAAGAGGGTGGTGTATCGATGTTTAGCTTTCTGAAGCTAAACTTGCCTGAGTTCAGGGGAGACAGATGTAGTGACCCTGTGGATTTTTTGGAGGAGGTAGAGAAGGTAGTGAGGAGACTACCATGTTCTGAGTTGAGAGCAGTTGAGCTTGTTGGGCTATTACTGAAGAGGAAGACATGGACTTGGTTTTCTAGGAGGATGGAGCCCAGGTTATATGGTGAGCACCCACCTACCTTGATTGAGTTTCGACAGGGGCTTATTGATGAGTTTATTACTGAGTGGGTAAAGACCCATAATCTGGTACGGTTTGAGCAGTTAGAGCAGGGTGACTAGTCTATTGAGGAGTATGTGGAGGAGTTTATCAGGTTGAGTAGGTATGATACTCATATTGTACCTACAGAGGCCGATTTGATCAGTAGGTTTTGGAGGGGTCTTTATGCTGCACTGCATAATGCTTTACTGGCTACCGAGTTTACTTCTCGAATGACAGTGATTGATAAGGCTACACAGATGGAAAAGAAGTATAAGACAGAGGGCTGAGAGGGATTAGAAGAGGAAATGAGGTCCAGAATCTCAGATTAGGAGGGGAGAGAGCAGCTCCCAGCCTAGGCAGGCAAAGCCAGTGCCACGGTTTGATCAAAGATCTACAACTAGTAGTCAGAAGAGGAGGATTCAGAGTAGGGGATCGCCTGTGGTTCAGTCAGCACCTACCTATTCTTAGGGTTCTTCGAGACCAGCTGCACAGACACCCGACATTCCTAGTTATGGGTTTTATAGTTAGAGATATGGAGGGTAGTGTTAGAGACAGACTGGTGCTTGTTTGAGATGTGGCTAACAGGGCCATTGTGCTAATAGATGTCCATTAAGGGCTGAACATCAGCCATCTGTTATGGTTTCTCAGCCAGTGGTACAGACGAGTCAGAATGTAGGCAGAAAGGCTTCAGGTAGAGGTAGGGGAGGACAGGCTCCCAGTGGTAGTCAGGCTCCAGCTAGTAGGGGTTAGGGCAGAGTATTTGCGGTCAATACCCAGGAGGCCTAGAGATTAGACAATGTGGTCATAAGTACTATTCTAATTCAGAATGAGATTGTAGATGTTTTATTTGATTTGGGTGCTACTCACTCTTTTATGTCACCACACTTTGCACCTAAATTGAATAAAGAAAGGAAATTGTTAGATGTGCCTTTGATTATTGCTACTCCTATGGGTAATAGTGTTAATGTGGATTATTACTATCCTGATTGTGTAATTGAGATTGGTGATAACATCTTGTATGCTGATTTGATTGAGTTTCCTATATTAGAGCTAGATGTTATTCTGGGTATGGATTGGCTTACGAGGCACTGAGCGGTTATTGATTATTATCGAAAGAGGATTAGGTTTTAGTTTGAGGGGGCAGCCAGAGTTTAAGTTTCTGGGTGATATTCGGGAGTTTCGAGTTAATCTGGTTTCTGCTAACCAGGCTAGGAGGATGATTGGGAAAGGTTGTTCAGCCGATTTAGCACATGTGATAGATGTACATAAGTCTTTTGTACAACTTAATCAGATACCAGTAATTTGGGAGTTTCATGATGTGTTTCCTAAGAAGTTTCCAGGATGGCCCCTAGATAGGGAGATTGAGTTTGAGATTGAGGTGCATGCAGGCATCGACCCCATATCTATTCCTCCTTACAGAATGGCACTAGCTGAATTGAAGGAATTAAAGGTGAAGTTACAGGAGTTATTGGATAGAGGGTTCATTAGACCGAGTAGTTCTCCATGGGGTGCACCAGTATTGTTTTTAAAGAAGAAAGATGTCTCTTTGAGGATGTATATAGATTATAGGCAGCTGAATAAGGTGGCAGTGAAGAACATGTATCCATTGCCTCAGATAGATAACTTGTTTGATCAGCTGCAGGGTGCTAGCCATTTTTCGAAGATTGATTTGAGGTCTAGGTATCACCGGTTGAAGATTAAGAAGGGTGATGTACCTAAGACTGCTTTCAGGACCCGATATAGGCATTATGAGTTTTTGGTATTGCCATTCGGGTTGACTAATGCACCAGTTGCTTTTATGGATTTGATAAATAGGGTGTTCAAGTCATTTTTGGATAAGTTTGTCATTGTATTCATTGATGACATACTTATCTATTCTAGGAGTGAGGAAGAGCATATGGAGCATCTGAGGATTGTTTTGCAGACACTTCAGGAGCATTAGTTGTATGCTAAGTTAACTAAATGCTAGTTTCGGCTAACCAAAGTGTGTTTCCTTGGGCATGTGATATGCAAGGATGGTATCAAGGTGGATCCTCAAAAGATTGAAGCAGTTGCTAATTGGCCTTAGCCTACTAGTGTTTCAGAGTTTCACAGTTTTCTGGGTATGGCTGGGTATTATAGGAGGTTTGTGAAGGATTTCTCTCGGATTGCAGCTCCATTTACTAGATTGATGCGAAAATAGTAGCGTTATGTATGGATTGATGAGTGTGATCGCAGCTTTCAGACTTTGAAGTATTGCCTCACCAGTGCTCCAGTGTTGGCATTGCTAGTAGAGGGGGAAAAATTCACTATGTATTGTGATGCTTCTCGGATTGGATTGGGGTGTGTGCTGATGCAGATTGGTAGGGTAATTGCTTATGCTTCTCATCAGTTAAAGAAGCATGAAGCAAATTATCCAACTCATGATTTGGAGATGGCAACTATTATATTTGCATTGAAGGTTTGGAGAGACTACTTGTATGGATCGCATTGTGAGATATATACTGATCATAAGAGTTACAGTATATATTTCGGCAGAAGGATGTAAATTTTCAGCAGCGCAGATGGGTGGAGCTACTTAAGGATTATGTTATGACCCGTTTCCGGATCGCGATGGTCCTAGGATGTGGGAGATACCAATGGAGACCGATACCTGTAGAACCCAGTATCACATGCACAATCTATAAACCACAATATATTATCCATTTTACTTAGTTACCATCCATTCTGTTATTCTATAATTCATTCTGTAATTTAGTGCAAATGGCTATGATAATCAATACATCATATCATATAATCATCATATAACTCATAATATCATCACATATATATATATATATGTACATATTAATTTCCTAGCTAAACCATACATACCCCATGGAGCAGCTATATTATAAATATCAAAATAATAATACCGAATCAGAATATATACATCAGAACAGCTAGCAGAAATCCTTGGATGACAGACAACAGGAGAGGACTAGACTGCAGAATCTTGTCATCTGTCATCCGAGAATTTCTGCTTGCTGTCATTGATGTATATTTTTTGAATTTTGTATTTTGATGTTCATAATCTAGCTGCTCCATGGGGTATATATGGGTTAGCTAGGAAATGAACATGCATATATGTATATAATGATATTATGAGTTATATGACGATTATGTGATATGATATAATGACTGTTACAACTAATTGCATTAAATTACAGAATGAATTGCAGAATAACATAATGGATAGTAACTAAGTAAAATGAAAAATATATTATGGTTTATAGATTATGCATGTGATATTGGGTTCTATGGGTGCCGGTCGCCATTGGCATCTCCCGCATCCTAAGACCGTCACGATCCGAAAACGGGTCTTGACATACACCATATATTTTGGTTATGTAGAAAGCTTCATGGTACTATTAGCTAGATGTATATTTTGTTTTGAATCTAATACTAAAGCTATGTATAATATTATAACTATTAAACATATGGCAATGTGACTAGTTATATTAACAAAAGCAAATTATGCATGAAATCAGATGAAAATATGTCACGTCCCACTTTTGAGACGTGACAATCCTAGGGCATGGTAGACCTAAAGTCACCGAAAACTTGTAGAACCCATTAACAATACAACTATCAATCATTCATTCTTAACTCATTTACTAATGTTTAAGTTCCATTATTTACTTGTAAAATTTTCAAAAATTTTGCTAGAGTTTTCTTTCTATTTTTAATGTTATTCCCGACCTAAAACCGGATCATTCAAAAATTACATAGCCTGCACTAAAATTACTTTTACACTCCCAATAATTTTTCATTCTTATACCCTTAACTTCACAGTTCAACGAAATACATGGAACTTCAAAATCTTTTTCAAAACATGAGAATTTCATTTTTAGCTTTTTAGTATCACTGTTCATACATTATTATAGTACTTAATCATCTAATTATACATAGTACCATAGAGCTCTAAAAGTTGATACTTATGGCCTTTAGAGAATAAAATTCTACCTCGATGTACTTGACGTCCCAAGTCGAAAAAGAAACTGACTTAGATTTAGCCTTCTCTATCTCATTCCTATAAAAATTATAAATCACTATATGGTGAATATAAAAAAACTCAGTGAACATATATACATTATTAAACATGAGATATAAGCATATGAATTAGATAAAAAAAAATACAATGAATGAATATTAGCAGTTCAAATTTGCTTGTTAAAGGTTAATTAATTTGCACAACAAATGTCTTTGGGAGTTTGGAACATGTAACAATCATATCGATGATAAACAATGATAGATGAAAAGAATGGTTATCAATGGTAAGCAATAAGAAACAAGGTTTGGAATTAATGAACAGGTAAATAATTTTAATATCATGTAGATAAGACATATATTGGGCCATGAACATATATCACATGTAACATTAGCTTTCACTTGTAAATTATGTAAGGCGGGCCAAACCTCATGGCTAGGACAAGTTCCTTCCTAGCTAAGGTAACACCGTATAGAAGTCATTGTGCATAATGCCGATGGTATTTACTCGCTACCCCGACAGTAAGGAAGCTTTGTCAAATCCACATGTATATAGGCCAATGAAAATCAATAACAATATCAAGTATTCATTAGGAACATTATGGTATAATGGCCTTCGATCGATACATATAGGCTTACTTGTCAATCAATGTCAATGCATTTCATTAATCAAGTATCGATTTTTTTATTTAATACAAAGGTAACTATTCAATAATAAATATCATGGTATATGGTTACATACTTAGTGTGCATACTTTTAGAAACATTTTGGTACATGGTCAATCAAGCACAATAGGCATTTCAATATTAATAATAATCAATGAATATGGATAATTTCAATCTTTAAAAAGATAAAACGATGATCAATAATAGTAAAGTGGCAGCTAATCAAGAAGGAAATATGTTCATTGCGTCAACAAATCAAAACATTTATCTGTATAATGATGTATACATTACTCACCTTAGCTTATGACTTGTATATTTTCCTTTTCCTATATCCATGATTATTTGCCTTATCTCTTAAGGTGCCTATCACGTCTTTTATTCATTCTTGACTCTACATATCCAATTAATTTCAATTTATATACTATTTAACATAAAATTACATTACTTATACATATATTAAAGAAAATTTCTCAAATTTTCAAGTTTTAGATTTTGCCTATAAAGAACCTTTACTGGAAGCCTATGTTTCATTACGCATATCTCTCTCTACACTTATCCAATTTCTTCAATTATTATTTCTAATTAAACTAGACATATTAAGATTTAACATATCCAAATTTCACCTTATTCCTATTACTACATAATTTATGGTGTAAATTTAAACTTAACCTTATAACTAACCCTGCTGCCCTATATTCTGCCTTATAACTTTGACTTGGCAGATTATGTTCTTTTACTAATAACTCAATCTATAATTACCAATTACTATAATTATTTTTCCTATTGAAAATACACATATGAGATTATAACATATTCAAATTTCAGATTATTTGGTTTACTGTACAATTATTAGTGAATTTTCAAAGTTAAACTACTGACTTGAAATCTCTATCCAAATAAAACTTATTTCCATGCCTATAATTAATTCCGTGTTCATCCAATTATAAAACCATTTTACAGAAATTTATATATTATATAAATGAACATCTTTCATGTTTAATACTTTCTCTAATTCAGAACTTAAGATCCTCATATTAAAAAACTCAGTAGCCTATATTCTATTTATTAGTCAATTCGGGCAGTCTAGACTTATGGCTTAATATCTCATAAACACAATTCCAATTGATAAACTATTTTATAGGATTATAGATAATATATAATGAACACTTTTTTATGTTGAACACTTCTTTTAATTCTGTCTCTATCATTCTCTATAATAAAAACACAATAGCCTTTTCCCTGAAACCCTACATCTGAGTCAGTCACGGTTTTTGCTTAATAACTCTTTCCTCAATTCAATTTTCTTCAATTTCTTTTACAGAAATATATGAGACATATATATATACAACTTTTATGTTTACAATTTCCATAAATTCATTCATTAAAATTTCAGAATACTAGCTATAAGTTACTGCCTTAAAACAGTTTTCAGAATCCATTTAAACCCTAGCTCATCTTCAATCTCTTTAGCTGAAATAACTCAAATATTTTCCTAATCAAACCATAGAAATCTTAAACTAAACTAAAAACTAAAGTTTATGAAATTTATCTTAAACTTGAACAATTGAATTCCTTCTTCTTTTTCTTTTCCAAAACAGCTTACATAATCTCCATCAACTTCCCTTCTTCACTCTTCTTTCTCTCATCAAATTTCCTATATATTTTAGTTGGTTTATTTGGAAGGTTACAAAACCTATTTCTTTGGCATTTCTTCTATCATTTGGTTCGGCCAACTCCTCCAAAAATGACTACCAACACTTCTCTTTATACATTAAAGTCAAAGAAGTAAAAATTGTGTGTAGAAATCTAGAAAATTTAGTGATTTTTCTTCATTTAATCACATGTTCTGTCTTTTTTTTCTAATAATAAGTAAAACAAATAATTTTTATCAAATGCATGACCATTTGTCCAGCCACATATGCCCCCTTCTAGAATAGATGGGTCCCACAACTTTACTAAATTGTACTTTGCCTCAAATTTTTTTTTAATTATATTTTGACCCTAAAACTTTTTTATAATTTATTCTGTCTATTTTGTTTAGATTCAACTCAAGTGTGGGGAGTGAAATACCTTATTTTGGGTTGTTCTATCATTTAAAAATAGTTCTGGGTTATTTCTGAATCTCAGACAGTGGATTTTCATAATTAACCCCAAAGTTGCCATAAATTATAATTTTGCCATTACTCTTATTTTCAGTATTCCAAAATATTTTTCAACTTTTTATTTTCACCATAATTTTACATAAAATTAACTAACTTAATTCCCCTAGGTATGGGTTAAAAATTCTTAAATTAGCCGGATTGCTATTTCCCCGGGCAATATAATTAATACCGGCATCGGGACAATATCTCAAAAGTGGCCCAGTTAAATTCTTGTGTATTACACTCTACCATTCTATGTATATTTCAATAATCTATTAAGCTTATTCATACTTCAATTAATGCTTCATCAATTCCTATAATTCAATATATTAATATACTGTCTATTGTTTTATCTCACTATTGACTATTCTGTTTGTTGGGGTAATACAATATAATAATAAGTGGACTTGATTATGGTATGATAGCAGGGATTCTACAGGTGTTGCTTATGTATTCGTTCCCACATCTTAGTGTGAACATGTGATTTTTCACCTTACTGCATATACCTAGATTTTTGCAGGTTTTGAAGAATGCATCGGATTGTTGGCAGAGCAACCAGGCATCCCTGAACCTTTAGCGTATCCTTGGAACATAGCAGAACTCGAAAGATGGAAGAATGATAGAAAAATGGAAGATCAAAGTGGTTCCACCAGTTGTGAACACAAGATTTCACACCCTCGGACCTCAGATGAATTCACATCGGACCTAACCGGACAATCGGAGGCTCGAAAAATGGACAATCAAATGAAAAATGGACGCACTTGCAAAGACCCACAAGAGCAATAGGTGACTACCACTGGTGTGACTAGGGGTTGTCGCCATTGTGCTTGGCAGCATCTGCCAGTCCCAGGGTTGACAGCCCCAAGTTAAGCTCCTGTTATCGTCGATTTCAGTCCTTCATACCGCCAATACCGCCAAACATGCTGGTAGATCCATTAGATCTAGACCGCCAAAATGATGAAAAAACCGTTGAAAATACCTATATAAACCCCCTCACCCTTATTCCCATCAATCATTTTATCAAGTAAACACAATCTACAATGAAAAATATACACTTTCAATAATACACTACCTTTTTAAGCTCAACTTCATAGTTATAGCATTCCTTAGCACTTTAATATATTTTCATTCACATCACATTACATGTAAATTCAATAATTCATTAGTAACATTATAATTAACCGTGTTATTTTAATTTCAACAATACTACCATTAGTTACATTTGTATTTTATACTCTATTTGGTTCTAATACCTTATACACCATGAAGCTTCTAGAGTGATAAAAATAAATAACTTGAATATTAGACTATACTTAACAAAGAATGGTTCCAATAGTTGAAGAAAGAAGCCTTTGGAACCACTGCTACCCTCTCTTTACTCCTAAAAATTATAAATCACTAAAGAGGTGAGTAAAATTACTCAGTGAGAAGTAAATATGTCATTACACATATAAGATAAGGTATCAAATAAATAGGTAGCCCACCAACTGTCAAGGTAATACACACTGAAGAATGACCAAGTCAGAATAGCAATTATAAGGATGAAGTAAAATAAGGATGAATCATATTAAACAATGAAACAAGGTTAAGGTATCATAATCAGTAGCATGCTAACAATAGCAAAACATGCCATAGTTAAGGGCCTGTAAATCCAATAGTGCTACTATGAAGTAGCATAACCAATCTAATGGTAATGACATAAGGTTGATCATACATTATGGTTAGGACAAATCCGCTTCCTAGCTAGGGTTCAATGTAATAATCATTATGCACAATACTGATGGTATTTACCCTCTACCCCATTGATAAGGAAGTTTTGTCATGTTAGCACATGTTATGCATTTTGGGATTAAAGTTAATATTACTTAAATAAAGGTATCCATAATCAACAATTAATGATCCAATTCAATCAAAGCTAATCCATTTGGTATTCCAATGAAACATTGGTTTATTAATATGCCAATGAGCAAGTAATGAAACTTATGGAAGACCAAACTAGTGAAATTAGGCCAAGGTTAGGTACCAATGGAAATATGGTAACAATTTCATTTAGGCATTACATCGAACACTTGGTGGGCATAAGGTTTGGTTCACTGAGACATTTTATCAAGCACTTGGTGTGCAATATTTAGGAAATCCAATGATAAGGTTTTAAGATAACAATCAATTTGCCATATCAACAATCATCAAGTATCCAATCCAAATAAGGTTATAGGCATTAAAAACTCAATCAAAATTCAAAGAATTTAGCTCCACAAGGTAAGGTTATCAAGTAAAAATTCAAAGGGACAAGAATTTAGGTCTATAATTTTAAACATGGTTATACACATGCATAATAACATATTTATAACTCATCTCAATTGCAAATTTGGCCAAAATCCTTCAAAATCCACAACTTGAATTTCAATGCTCCAAGTAAGCATGTATGCCCATCTTTATCATTTCCATCATCTTTTCCATTTCCTTTTTGTACTATAATAAATTAAACATCATATTAAAATTTAATTTTATTATAATTTCTAATAATTAACTCAATTTATATTTTTTTCCCAAATTCTAGGGTTTCTATCTAAGGTTTTCCTCTAATATTTACTACTGGCAGTCTTAATTCATTTATTGTTATCTTGAGCTATAAATATCCAATTACTTTAATTATTTTTCCTAATTAAACTAGACATCTCAAGTTCCAACATATCAAAAATTCTAATTAATCCGAGCACTACATAATTTATGGTAGTCATCTAAATTAAGCCCTGCTATCTTGCAACACTTATCTGGCAGACCCCTCTAATATGATTGCAACTCCAAACATATATATCTAATAGTAAAAATGTTTTACAAGCATTTAGTAATATATAAATGAACACTTTTTATTTTTAATAATTTTCCTAATTTAGACTCTAAGGTCCTCAAACTAATAAAACATAGTAGCATTTTCTGTTGAGCTATCCATCCGATTCAGTTCTACTTAGGGGTTAATATCTCTTTACTCACTTCAAATTTTGCAAAAAATGTTTCAAAGGTATATATTTAAGACCTAAAGATACAACATTCATGTTTTATACCTTATCATAATCTGTCTCTAAGTCACAAAATTTATGGTCCAACTTTATGTTCTCTTCCAGAATTTTAGAATCCTCTCTATCATACTCTTTTGTAATCTAAGCTCATCTTGAATTAATTCCTTTCTTTCTCAATTTCTTAATTTTATAACTTAAAAACCCTAAGTCTAATTAATCATATAACCATAAATTCAATTAATTCTCATCAATATACCAATTATTTTCATCATAAGATTCATAGAAACTAAATTGAATTCAAGGAATTGAAATTTATCTTATATGGAAACTTGATCTTCTTTGATTCCTTTCTTGAAACACCTTTCTTTCCTCTATTTTTCTATCATTTTTCCAATACCTAAACACTTTAATCAACACTTAATAGAGCCTAGAAGCCTTTGATGTAGAGGTTTGGTGGAGGAAGATGGAGATTTAGAGTAGAAAATTGAAAGAATTTTAAAAGCCTTTCAAATAGGGTGACTTGGCCATTAGAAGAAGATTTGGAAGAAAACAATTTTATTTTTGGTCTTCAATTTTTCAAGAGTTTTCTAGAAATGTGGATCCCACAATGAGTCCCACCACCCTTATGAAAAGACTAAAATACCCTTGCCACTTGCACATATTTATAATTTTGCCATTATTTACTTCACCTTACTCTAACAATTTCATCTTCCATTCCAATCACTTTTGCTACACTATATTTACTCCAATGTATTTTTTGTTGGTCCATAATCCATCTAATTTAAGGCATGTGATATAAATTTGGGAAAAGAAACATCAAAAATTAATAAAAAAATAAAATACCGAGAGGTGCTCAAAATTTGGGCTTTATTGAACACCTTTCTCATCTCTAATATGTTTTCACTTCACTAATTCCATATTGCTTCCAACTTACTTTTCTTAGGTTATTTAGGATCCTAATTTAAGGTTTCCATAATTGATTTTGATAAAGAGACTCTTAAAAAAAAATTTAAAATCCACTACCCTCCAAGTTCCTTCTATTTGCAAAAATGCCATTCTTTAACCTACTAATTCAATACTTATAAGTATCATGATCAAATCAATTCATAACTCCAATCATAGTAACTATCATTATCATATAACTTAAGTCTCTATGCTCTATTTACAAAAATTCCATTCTTCTAATACTTATTAGAATCATTTATGCATCCTCAACAATTACTATTTACACAACCATTCCTATCTCCAATCTCTAAACCTCAATGTCATTTATTCAAATGTAACCTTAACTTATTCTTCCTTATATCACTATTATCATTAATATTAACATCACCTATACATTCATATTTACTATATCTATGATATTCCATAAATCCATTTAAATTCATAACCATTGTATAATTTGTAGTAGCTTAATGATCCATTTAATTACCATAATCTCCATATCAATATTACTTAATTTGCTTATTTAATCATTTATGATCCTTTTATAATCATTCATTTCCACTGTTCATGTCCATTAATTGCATCTCTTCTAACCTTTATATAAACCTCAAATCATATAAATTTTTTTTTCACTCTGATATGAACAACTTTCCTATTGTGACACTTTAATGGATTATATTCTAATAAAAATTTTCATAATCTCATTGATTATATAAATCCTTATCATATAACACTACTTTATCATCTCCAGATTGCCATTGAGTCCTTTAAACAAATCATTCAATCTCTTATCATCTCTATTAGACATGTACCTTATTGATAAAACTCTAGGATATTACACTTTATCCCCATTAATAAAATTCGACCTCGAATTTTACCAAAAGCATACATTATTTGGTTATCAAGCATATACCTTTGTGTAACGTTTTCTAATTTGGTACCGATTGATGGTAATCTATAAACTCATCAGTATCTCTATCATTAATATTAATGCTAATTAATAATTTAAAGTTTATAATTTCTATATCTTTATAAGCCTTATTTTATTTCTTACTTATTATAGTCGACAATATATTCTATTATTCATTTAGAATAAATTCTCAAACTTTTAATTTACTGTATTACAATAGTCTCTAATTCTAATTTCATAGCATTTATACGATTTCATATTCGATGTCTTGTTGCATCCCATAATTGAAACATGATGGTCCTAGGATGCAGGAACTGCCAAAGTGACTGACACCCGTAGAACCCATAATATATCCAATTATTATCTTACTGTACTTAATTACTTATTTTCGGTTCTGTATTATGTAATTCTGTCACTATACCCTTACGACATCCATGCAATAAACATTATAAATCTCCATAAAAATATTTTACATCATTAATACAATCCATCCATATCCATTTACAAATCTATGGAGCTACTAGAAAATATTATATAGGATAGAGATAAAATAATTACACTATCAAAATAAACTGTTGGTTCCATAGAGGAAGAGAATCTAGAACCCGCCTATTACTCCTAACCTGAAAAATATTCAATAACTACAGAATGAGTGTAAAAATAATTAGTGAATCCAATATACATCATATCACATTAGGGTTGGATAATCAATAAGACAATAAGATAAACAAATATCGGGTAACTTGTTTTTGCACACCAATTAACATATGAAAGAAAATTAGGTAGCAACAGTAGCTTGTATCCAATAGATAGGTCATAAATATACAAATCATATGGATATGACAAATGATGGGCCTTAACACATATAGCAATATTTAAATCACATGTAAGTTATATAAGGCAGGCCAAGCCTTATGGCTAGGATATTAACTCTTCCCGGCTAGGATCCACGATATACATTGTGCACAATGCTGACAATATTTACCCACTACCCCGTCGATAAAGTAGCTCTGTCAAATCAATATATAATAAAACAATAGAATCATTAATTTTGGAAATTAATCAATAGAAACTAATATGGATCAAGGAACTCATCAATAATCAAATAGTTTTCAATTTATTCAATCAGTATCAATAATCAATCACATGTAAGCAATGGAAGATATAGTTAGAATAACAATAGGAATGGTAATCAAGTATGGGTTAGATAATAAAGTGAAAAACCAAGGTCAGTTACACTGGTGCAATTGGCTAGCCAACATCACTAGCGACGATGGCATTGGCTTGGTAGTCTTATGAAAAATTCCCCCTTTTTGTCAATAATCAAAAAGGGTTCCTTCACTTGAACATACTAATATCTCAAAAAATGGAGAAATTTCATAACAAACTAATATTTCATTAGATAATAAACATCAAAATATGAAATGTGCTAGTCATATGAACATAGTCATGATAACATAAACAAAACTTTAGCAAATAGGACTATGAGGAAGGGGGAATGGAAGAGTCATCGGATGGGTTACTTCCAAGAGATAATGCACTGCGAAGACCATCCACTGACTGTTTCAGCTCTTTCTGATTTGCTTTAAGTCGATCCATCCGAGATTTAACTTTGTTCTCCAAAGAGTCAAACCTAGTGTTGAGTCTAACCAAATGCTACAACACTTGGTTTTGAAAAGACTCTACTGAACTAGATGGTTAAGAGCTGGATTGAAATGTTATTGAAGAGGGATTGTGAGAACTTTTCTGAGATGGTTCATCAAACATTGCAGCTAGCTCTTCATTAGACTTATCATTCTCCTGATCATCTCTATTAGCAGTAGTTAAAGCCCATACATCACCAACCTTTTTCGCAATTCCCATATCATGAAAGGTTGATATATCCAGATAATCCTTAAAAGTGAGAGGAACTTTGAATTCTCGATTATGAGCAATACCAAAGTGAATGGCAATCCTAGTCATATATATACCAATAAGTAGTTTGCTTTTAACTTTTAAGCTCATATCTTTGAATGCATCCACAAACCACCTAGCAATATCCACATCGACTCCTTGTCGCAAACAGTCCAAAACAAACAGCTCCTTGAGACTTACAGCTCCATTGCTGTCTCCTCTAACAAAAATTGAGTAGGACAGAAACCAATGTATAATTTGAAGAGCAGGGTCATGAATTTTAGAAGCTTTTTCCATCTAAACATCAAATTGAGCAAAACCAATCAGTGCTTCCCAAACCATGGAAGGATCCCAATGGTTTGAAATTTGGTATACCCCACTATATTTAAGCTTAAACAAACCACCAAGAGTATCAGAGGTGAGAGAGCGTTTGTTTTTGCCTAGCCTAAATGTCATATCACCAGTGGGACTCACAAGCAACGTTGTTAAAAATTCATTGACCAACTCTAAATGTAAGTCAGATGAGTAGTATGCAAAGTGTCTATCACTGAATAAATCTACACAATACTCAGTGATAGAATCATTCAATCCAATCATTCTCAAATCAGTAAAGGTTTTGCTTCGACCACTTACCGAATGACCTCGCTATCTAAGAATTGAGAATATGTCATTGTGATGATGAGAGGTAAATGAGAGACTGAAAGAAAGCTTTATCGGTTCCTCTTTAGCTTGAGATGTTTCTCCTAAATTTGGAACGTTCTTGGTTTTAACCATAGTTGTAGGGTTTTGACGAGAGAAGGATGAAGATTTATAGGAAAATAATGTAAAAGGAGGTGAAAAATTAAGAGAGAAAAACTCTAACAAGGATTTGGAATTCTGAAAATTGAGAGAAAATGGAAGAGAGATATAGAAATTGTAAAATAAAATGAAAAGACGAGGGTGTGTATTTTTAAATACCCGAGTCTTCACGGGCGTGAAAGACAAGCCCAAATTTTTAAAAAGTCAAAAAACTTTTTCTATTCTAGCATATTTCCCAAATTTTGCTTTTTAGAGGACCATGATACTAGCATATTTCCTAAAAATTGACAAGTGCCACTTGTACTTTTTCTATCTATTCTACATCCACCAGAATCCGTGTCAGCATATAAATCAAATGAAGACCCTTTTGGATACCATAAACCTAAATTTGACATATCCACAAGGTATCTCATAATTCTTTTTACTCCGGCGATATGTGATTCTTTAGGATTAGATTGAAAATGTACACACATGCAAACACTAATGTAATACCCTAGGAAGCTCCATCTTGTATGCATGAATTGATTCTCAGTTTATGGTTTAAAAGCATTGAAATGATGGAAAATAATTTTAAAGACATGGTTAGAAAGCAAATGCAAAATTTTTCCGAAAATTGTCGATGTCGAGAACACTGCCAGGAAAATAACAGTCCAGCAAATTTAAGAATTTCTGACCCAGACTAGGGGGATTAAATAAGTTAATTTTATGTGAAATTATGGTGAAAAGAAATAGTTGAAAAATATTTTGAAACACTGATATTTCACTCCCCACACTTGAGGTTGAATATAAACAGAATAGACAAAATAAATTACAAAAAGTTTTGGGGCAAAATGCAAATAAGGAAAATTTTGGGCCAAAAGTGCAATTAAACAAAGTTGTGGGACCCACCCTTTCTAGAAATAGGCCAAGGTGTCCAGAAATAGTAGTGAATGGATGAGATTTTTGCTAGAAAATAATTAATTGGTTTATAAATTAATTGGAAATGAGCCAAATCATCAAAATTCTAGAATTTTCTATTATTTTTGTCTTCAATTTTTTTTGTTGACTTTTGGTGTATATAAAAGATGATAAAGATAAGTGTTGGCTGCATTTTGGAGAGGAGAACCGAACCAATGGAGGGAAGAAAATACCATAGAAATAAATCTTCCAACTTTTCCATAGAAATCAACCAAAAATAGCTAGGAAATTGAAGAAGGAAGATGAGGGATGAAAGGAAATTTGTATTTAAGCTTTATGGAGGAAAAAAGAAGATGGAATTTGAGAATTTAATCTAAGGTAATGATTATAAACTTATCATTTTTAATTGTATTTAAGAGTTCTATAGCATGATTTGGCAAATAATTGAGGTAATTAAGCTAAAAATGTAAAGAATGAGTTAGGGTTTATATAGTTTCTGAATTCCGTTTTGAGGCAGTAAATTGAGACTATTATTCTAAAATTTTAATGACTCAATTTGAGGATGGTTAAAACATGAAAGTTGTATATAAATATGTTACTTATATTTTTGTAAAATGAATTTGGAAAATTCAAAGTGAGAAAAGAGTTATTGGGTAAAAACTGTGACTGGACTGGAATTAGGATTATGGAAAAATGCTACTGTGTTTTTATTATATATAATGATATAGATAGAATTAGAAGATGTTTTCACATTAAAAGTGTTCATTTATGTCTTATATATAATCCTGTAAAAGGGTTTTGCAATTGGAATTGTGGTTTATGAGATATTAGGTCATAAGTGTAGACTGCTCGGAATGATTGTTTAACAGAACATAGGTTACATAATTCTATTAATTTGAGGACCTTAAAGTTTGAATTAGAGAAAATGTTAAACATGAAAGATATTAATTTATGTGTGATATAAATTAATGTAAAATGGTTTTGTAATTGTATGAGTACGGAATTAATTATAGGTATAGAAATAGGGCATGTCTGGATAGAGATTTTAGGGTAGTAATTTAACTTTGGAAATTCACTAATAATTGTACAGTGATCCAAAAATTCTGAAATTTGGATATGTTATAATTTTATGTATCTATTCAATAGAAAATAAATTATAGTAATTGATTAAGTATTGATTGAGTTATTAGCAAAAGAACAGAATCTGCCAAAATATGATTGCAGGCAGAATGCAGGGTAGCAGGGCTGATTATAGGCCTAAATTTAAATTAACACCATAAATTGTATAATAATGAGTTTAATGTGAAATTTGGATAGGTTATAACCTTATATGTTAAGTTTAATTATGAATAATAATTGAAGCAATTGGATAAGCTTAGACAGAGATATGAGTAATAAAACACAGGCTACTAGTAAGGTTCTTTATAGACAAAATCCTAATAACTTGGGAATTTGAGGAATTTTCTTTAATATAAGTATAAGTAATGTAATTTTATGTTAATAGTATCTAAATGAAAATTAATTAGATATGTAGAGTCAAGAATGAATAAGAGATCCGATGGGTACCATAAGAGATAAGGCAAAGAATCAAGGATAAAAGAAAAGGGAAATGTACAAGTTATAAGCTAAGGTGAGTAATGTATACATCATTATGCATACTCATATTTGATTTGTTGACCCGATGAGTATGTTTCCTTCTTTATTAAATGCCACTTTTTATTGTTGATCATTCTTTGATCTTCCTAAAGATTGAAATTATTCCATATTCCTTGATTGCTATTGATATTGAAATGCCTTTTGTGTACTGATTGATAAGTAAACCCATGTATTGAAAGCCATTGTACCAAAATGTTCTTAATGCATACTTGCTATTGTTATTGATTTCCATTGGCCTATTTATATGTGAATTTGACAGAGCTACCTCACCGGTAGTGTAGTGGGAATATACTGTCGGCGATGTGCACATTATATTACTAATGCCCGAGCTGGGAAGGGCTATGTTCCTGGCTATAGGGTCTGATAAGCCTTACGCTTATTGATATTGATACTACTGGAGACTGTATGTTCGCATATAGTCCATACTGATACTACTGGAGATTGTATGCTTACATGTAGTCCATCCCTTTATCTGTCTTATCTACATAATACGAGTATTGTTTACCTGATCATTGATTCCAAACTTACATCTTATTGTTTACCATTGATATTTTTATTACCATATACTTATATCTCATATATAATAATGTATGCTTGCTCACTGAGTATTTTATACTCACCAAATTGTGGTTTATAATTTTTATAGGGATGAGATAGAGAAAGCTGATACCAAGTCAATTCCTTTTTCCGATTTGAAATGTCAAGTACATCAAGGTAAAATATTATTCACTAAAGGTTATAAGTGTCCACTCATAGAGCTCCATGGTACTGAGTATAATTAGATGATTGGGTACTATAATAATGTATGAACAGTGAAATATTTAATGTTACAGTGACATTAAAACATTGTAATGTGTAATGTATATTGATTGATAATGATAATGACAGTGAAGTGATAGAGACAGTGATACTGAAATATAATAAAATGAAATTCACATATTTTAAAAGAAATTTAAAAGTGCCATGTGTGATTATTGATCTGTGAAGTTGAGGGTATAAGGTTGGCAAATTATTAGGAGTGTAAAAATAATTTTTAGTGCAGGCTGTGTAATTTATGAAAGACTCGGTTTTGGGTATGGAATAGTATTAAAATTTCAAAGGAAACTCTAGCAAAATTTCTGTAAAATTTATAAGTAATAAATGAGATTTAAGTATTGATTAATGAATTAATTGTGATTGAATGATTGATAAATGGACTGTTTAATGGGTTCTATAGGTTTCTGGTGATCTTAAGTCTACCCGTGCCCTAGGACCGTCATGACCCAAAAGTGGGTCGTGACAACTAAATAGAATGTCAGGTCTAGATGTGATCAAATAAAGTAATGATCCTATCATGCTTCTATATAGTTTAGAATCAACACTTTTACCTTTATCATCAATCTCCATATTTATTGAGGTACTCATAGGAGTAGGTTGAGATTTGGTATTGTCCATGCCAAATCTTTTTAGTAGCTCCTTGGTGTACTTGGATTGATTGATCAATGTTCCATGCTCTAGTTGCTTAATTTGTAAACCCAAGAAGCAGTTGAGTTCTCCCATCATGCTCATTTCGAATTCAACTTGCGTAGACTTAGAAAAATTCTTGCAAAGCTTTTCATTAGTAGCACCTAAAATGATATCATCAACATATATTTGAACAATTAAAATGTCTTGCTTCTCATGCTTAATAAAGAGGGTTGTATCAACTTTTACCTTAGAAAAACCATTTTCAAGGAGAAAATTGCTCAACCACTCATATTGGAGCTTGTTTTAAACCATACAATGCTTTAGATAATTTAAAAACATGGTTTGAAAATTTTTCATGCTCAAAACTAGGAGATTGTTCAATATACACTTCCTCTTGAATAAAACCATTTAAAAAGTCACTTTTAACATCTATTTGAAATAATTTAAAATTTTTGTAGCATGAATAAGCAAGTAGCATTCTAATTGCTTCTAATCTAGCTATGGGAGATTAAGTTTCATCGATGTCAATACCTTCCTCTTGAGAGTATCCTTGAGCAACTAGCCTTGCTTTATTTCTTACCACTATTTTGGATTCATCTAATTTGTTGTGATATATCCATTGTCATGACCCATTTCCGGATCACAACAGTCCTAGGATGCAGGAGATGCTAATGGCTATAGGCACCCATAGAACCCAGTATCGCATGCAATATCTATAACCATCAATTTATTATTCATTTTTCTTAATTTACCATTCATTCTGTCAATCTGTAATTCTTTCTGTAATCTAGTGCAGTTGGTTGTAATAACTATCATCACTTTTCATATTATCATCATATACTATAAAATATCATCACATACATATATACATGTTTATATCCTAACTAACCCATACATACCCCATAGAGCAGCTAGAATATGAACACCAAAAATATAGAACATATAATATTTACATTAATCAACAGTGAGTAGAAATCCACGGAATGTCTGAAGTTGGGATTCTGCAGTCTACTCTTCCCCTGAAATGGTTAAAAAAAGAAATGGTGAGTATATAAGATACTCAGTGAATCTATATGCATTGCAAATAAAATAGGATGGATCAATGGTTTATAATAATAAAGAAACAATGGTACCAATATCAATAATGTCAGGTTACAAAATCAGTGACAGTAAATAACAGGAAGATCAATGGTTATAACAATGGCATGGAATCATATGGTAAGACAGATATAGGGCCCTGAAACACATAGACTATGTATAATCATACAGTCGATCTCATATCAAGTAAACATAAGACTGATCAAGTCTTATGGCTAGGACCAAAAATCCTTCCAAGCTAGGGCATCAATATCAATGTTCACATTGCCGATAGTATGTACCCACTACCTGCTGCTCTGTCAAACCACATTTAGGTCAATGCAAGTAAACATCATATCAATAGACACCATTATGCAATAATGGTATCATCAATGGCATTAAGCTCAATATCATTCAAATCAACTAGCAATTGAATCAATAGCATTGCAATATACGATATATAATCAATAATAATCGGTATGGTAAACAACAAAGGTATGGAACAAAGGTTGGCTATACAAAGGAATTTGGCATGCCAATGTCACTGGTGATGATGGCATTCAAATGGTAGGCCTATGGAAGAAAATGCATTAGGCCAATGGCAATAAAACTGTCATAGCCCAACTTGGGAGCCATGACGGTCCTAGGGTACGGGTGATGCTTATGCTACCAGTACCACGAAGAACCCATGAACTATACTAGATGGCATGCACAACACTATTAAGCTCAAAATAGCTTAAACAATCCAAGAAAAATCAGGCAGCATCTCCTTTGTATAAGGAGCATGCCCTGCTGCTAAAATCACAATATAAACACTTCAATATACAACCACATCCATCTCAAGCAATCAGGATCCCTCTGGATCTTCACAATATCTCAAATCATCAATCTATCAATTACTCAGCATATTACAATCTCAAATATCTCATAATATATTAATATAACTCCAAAATGCACTAAACATATCACAATGCATCAAACACAAATAATTACATGCCAACCTTAATTACAGTACCATGGAACTTTTACTATATACATCATTTACAAGACTTTTGAATTTGGAGTTTATATAATACACTAAACTTCCACGGCGGAGATGAAATGCCAATGGAACACGCGCCTCCCAGCTAACCTGAAATGTTAACCACTAAAGGGGGGTGAGTATAAAAATATACTCAGTGAATCCAGAATGCATGAAAATACTATAATAGCAAGATATGAAGAAATGCCCATATATGGCCTGTAGATTCAAAAGACTGAGTAATAGAATGAATATCCAACATTTATAACAATCATATAAGGATAGCAAGGATAAAAGATAAGCCAAACCACATATGATATCACAAGATTAAACTGTATTTCATTTCATAAACTTTATTCATATTAAGCACTTTATTTCAGTGCAAAGCATAATAAACGCAAAGGGGATCATCCTTTACGACTAAGGAATATTCCAACGCCCTCCCTAGCATGGGCCAAATTATGTTTTACTAGAGAATATTACACGCCTCTCAAGTGTAGCAAATTGGCCAAAAATTTGCCTGGTCGGGCCCTGATGTGCTGCCGCAATAGGCTAGGAAATTACGGGTCCGTTTTAGGATTTTTAGGTACTTTCTGGTTAACTATGTTACCAAAAGAATTAGGTAACCTATGAGATACCGTTTCGAAGCTTAGGTCAAGACTAGAAGATTGGGCCAACTTGTGGCCCAATTGGCTTTCTGGTTTTCATTTTATGGTCCGTCAAAGTTTAGGTCAATTTTAGGTATTTTGGCGGACTATTTACGGGCCAATTCGGACTGTTTGGGTATTCAAGTCTCAAACTAGGTTTTTAATGGCCCAAATGATATAACATAGCATATATGAGGTAAAACAAGTAAAGTTATGCAACTGGACTCACCTTTTACACAAATTCCACAATTTCCCCCAAAATCAGGCACGAGCCTACTCGACTCCCC
>CANXYC012217042.1:0-32691 GCA_948193065.1 Aleurites moluccanus
AAAAATTAATTATTTAATTAAATAAAAAGTAATTTATATTAATTTTAAATTAAAATATACAATAAATCAATAAATAAAATTGTGTATGAATATTTTACACATAAAATTATTCACATGTATTTTTAAATATTCTAATTTTATTTATTTATTAATTTATTTTATATTTTTAATTTAAAAAAATACTTTTTTTAAATAAATAAAATTTAGGGACTAAATTGTAATTTGTCAAATACTTTTTTAATCCTTGTGGAGTTCAGGGAAAAAAATCAACGGTCAAAGGGTCGGGATTATAGATTTTAATAACGTTAGGGTCAAAATTATATCTCGAAAAATATTAAATGTTAATGTGCTCCTAAGGCTAAATGGCAGGGTCAAAATTGTACCTTATCCTTTAAAATTAAATTGCCTTGCTTGGTGTTGAGAAATAATTTGAAAATTCAAGATAACATAATTATTTCATTGGAAATTAAAAATTAAAAAAAAAAAACAAAAACAAAATTTAGTTCATAAGAAATTTGATCTTTTAGGAATAACAATCATAAAATCCAAAAATTTATTTTCTTTCTTCATCCCATATTTTCTCAGCAACCAATCAAATATTAAAAAGGTTAATGAAGAAAATAAATTACCTTCCCATTATCAGGGAACTCCGGCACCTTATATGTATCAATTGTAGCCTCCGTCAACCACAACCCAGGAAACAGAGACCGCAAAAAAAAAATAACACAACATTTTTGTCGATTTTGGCTTTTTCTTCTACTAGGAACTTTTTATTATTGCATTGTAATTTAACTGTGACACCTGTCATTATTTTTTCAAAATCAACTCGCTAATCAAAAAAAACACAAAGAAAAAAACACAAACATGATTTTCAACAACATTTCCTATTTTATTTTATATTATATTATAAATATTTAACATTCTATTTTAATTTATCTGAAAAATTATACATATTCCAACAATACTCATTATTTCACTCTCTATTTCATTATTTAATTAATAAAACTTTAAATTTTTTGTTATATAAAAAAATACAAAGAGAGAAAGAGAAAATGAGAGAGAGATGATTAAAAAAATTAAAGACTGGAAGTCAATTCTATCATTATATTTGAGAAAATAGACAATAATTCTCTAAAAAAATTTAAGAAATTAGAGAACCTTTTGGATGAATTTTTTTAAAATTTTACTTCCTATGAGCCCTTTAGACATGCCCATGCAAATAATATTAACTGAAGACTAGGGGTCCTACTAAGGACCGAGAAGATCCGGCAACACTTTCTGAAATTTAAAATAAAAATAAGTAGCTTATTATTTTACTATAAAATATCAAGTGGTCTGATAGTTAGTCACTTCTAATAGACTATTTTTTTTTCCGTTTCTTTTATTTTTTTATTTTCTAGTATAATTCATGTGTCAAACTATTCTTATTTTTTTATTCTTCTTTTGTCATTCTTTCTCTTTTCTTATTGTCTTTTCTTGTTTTATTCCTCTTCAGTCGTAAGAGATATTTGATATTATATTTATTAGACCATTACTTTTTTTATTTTTATTTTTCTTATTCTCTAGTCTAATTCACGTATCTAACTATTCTTCTTTTTTTATTCATCTTTTGTCATTTTTTCTTCTTTTCTTCTCTTTCAGTGGTAGGAGATATTTGTATTATGTTTGATTTATTTATATTTAATTATTGGACTATCACATCATGTTAAGTTATGATTTAAAAATTTATAAATTACACTGTAGTAATTTTAACGAGAATGCATGACTCGACTATTAAAAAAAGCGTGAACAAATTTAAAGATGTTGATTGGACTTCTAGATGCTTATTGGAAAAATTAATAAAATTACATTCCTATTGATTAAGAAAATAAAAAAAATAAATAAAAACATAAACAACGTACAACCAAATCTAACCCAACTCACCCATCTTCCTCAACCTCTCCCACCATATCAGTCACCGCCTTACACCTCCATTTATCATATCTCAATCTCTCAAACTCCAACCTTAGCTTGATGAATTGCAGCAAGTTTTTAAGAAATTTGATGCTAATGGAGATGAGAAGATCCCTTCCTCTAAGCTTTGCTCCATTGCCACCGATGAAGAGCTACAAAAGATGATAAAGGAATTTGACGCAGATAATAAAAGATTTCATCTTGTTCACCCAATTTACAAAATCCAAAACCTAATTCTTAAAAGACTAGAAAACAAAAATATTTCCTTTAACTCACCTATCATCGATTTAGACAAAACCCATAATATAGAAGCCATAAAATCATCCCAAACCCTCTTCAGTTCACTTTACAATAGCCAGATCCATCAAAAGAAAGAGAAGTAAAAAATATCTCGAAATAAAAACTTCAAAAGCAAAGCAACCGTTCAAAAGAGAAAAAGTAAAAACGAAAAACAAAGGAGCCTTACGTAGAGTTCTACAATCTAATTCAAGCTCTGTACAAACTCCTCCATGTGGGTCGGTTTGTTAAGAGTTCATTGTAGTTGAAAGTCCCCTTGGCAAATGATATGGGGAGGGGGGGGGGGGGAGGAAGAGAGAGAGAATTGGTTGTTTGACAAATTAAGGGTAAATTAAAAATTAATAAGATTAAGGAAGAAAAAGAAAAATTAAACACAAAAATTTTATAGTGGCTCGGCCAACCCTTACCTACGTCTACTCCTCAAAATCATACTTAGGGTATTTTACTCCGATGATTTTACAGGTGCAAGATCAAATCCAATTGTTTAGGCTTACACATAAACTTTTACAAATATTTTCACGGGATCACACTCAAACCCATACAAGTGTTTTCTAAGACTCACACTCAAACCTTTATAATTGATTTTAAGATGAGCAATGAAAGCTCATAAATAATTCTCTTTCTCTTTCTAAACTCACTTAATAGCCCAAATAAATATTGAGAAAGAGAAGAAAAATAATTACCCAACTTCCCAATAGAGTCAATGAATCTTACAAATGAATGATCTAACTAAGAAAATGAAGTTGGAGATTTATTTTTCACTTATGTAAACTCAATAGAAGTTGTTCTTTTTTTTTTTTGAAATATTTCAGGAACTTGTATTTATAGTTTCAACCCAAATGGAGCCGTTATTCCTCTTAAGTGCCTTTTGTTAGCTTTTCCAATGGCTAGTTTTTTTGTCTGATTTTCTATAATAGCGAGGCTACTTAACTTCTTGTGGGCACAACTCAGCTCATTCCCAAACTTGAGCTATTGGACTTTTTGAACTTCTCAATAACGGCTGCGACTGATTGGTAATGGGCGCTATTTAACATGTAGCGGGGGGCTACTATCCAATATCTCAGATTTTTGTCTTTTGTGTCCATTTGTAGCGGCGTTACTTATTTAGTAGCGGCTACGACTTTAAGTACCGAGCGCGATTTATTTGTAGCGGCTGCTACTTTCCTACAACTTACAACTTGAATTCTAATTTATTACATTTCTCAAATATGCTCCCCTTAGCATATGCACTCTTTCAAATAGTGTTAAACATATGAATAATCACTGGTCATAATTTATCATGCCTTGATAAAGTCAAACAAAATTGTTAGCATAATTAACACATTTATATATTTTATTATCACTAAAATCAACATCAAATCCAAAAAGTCCAACAGTAGTTAATCTTGTTTTCTTTTAGTGTTTTTGTGTTTGGAACTGTAAATTTGTAATTGAAGTGAAACCTTTCTCAATTTAACAAAATCATAGAAACCAAATCCCACAAGAGACATGGAAAAAGTATTGGAACTTCAACTCGAGTACTGCTCTACATCTTGTGAGTTACGGGCTTTAGCAAGGATGGCTCAAGATAAATTTGGAAATGAGAAATCGACAAATGCATGGTTGAGTAACAATTTGAGTGGAGACGAAGGTTTCATGGCTATTGACATCTTTTTAAATCACATATTTTTCTCTAGCCTTACCTAAAATGGTGCACCACATTACAACAACTACACCACAACTTCCACCACCTCTACGCATCGACGGTCACTACTGTGGGCAATTAGCAAACATTAGCTCCTCCAAACAAAACCACCAAAAAAATAAGAACCCATAAAAAAAAAAAAGAATAAGAAAAGAGAACAGAGTGAAACACAGTAAAATAGAGCAATTGTAGGCTTTTAGTCTATGCCTTCTACCAATGATGATTTCTCTAAACTCCCAATAACTCGGCGAGCTTGGCTCTGGATACGAAGATGTTGAATTTTCAGTGACAATCTTTGAGATAAAGGGATAAGATGTTTTGGGGTTTTGATTTCTGATTAGAGTGAAGAAGCGTAGGTGAGTGAAGAAGGTTTTAGGGTTTGATTGGGTAAGATGTCTTTTTTTTTAATTAAATTTTATTTTTATTTTCTTAGCCAGCCTCTAGAATTGGTAAGTGTCTTTAAACTTGTTCACGCACTTTTAACTCACGTGTATGCACTCCCGTCAAAATTCGTAAAAAATAACTTAATATAATAAAAAATAAAAATTAGAGGATTTAATCGACAAAAAATAAATTATAAAGGTTAATAGACAAAAATAAAAAAAATCAGAAGTTTAAAGATTTTTTTTCTTTTTTAATTATATGTATATTATATTAATGTTAGATAATAAATATCAAATTATATAATAAAATTTATATTTTTTATATTATATAATATTAATTCAATTATTTCTGTTTGATGGATTCAATTCCTTATTGAATTTTAGAATCTTTATTTTTATGGGTTCTTTTTAATTGGGCGGATACGTAATATTCGCGAAAACTCTCCTCATTCTTGACTATGGCCATTCCTAATTGGATGAATTTATAAAAGTTAAAAATTTATTTAAACCTTAATCTTAAAAAAAAAATAAATTGTGAAATACTATAAAAGACCGAATATTTAAAACACTCGTATGATGCAGGAAAAAAAGAAAAAAAAAAAAAAACAAAAAACAAAGCAGAGGTTGAAGAAAATATTCAAAAAGTTTGGATCTTTTTCATTTACATCGATCAAGCCTTATTCTCTCGGCGGAGCCTGTGATCCATTATTTAGAATGTAGCGACTAACCGGTACAGACTTTTCCCAACTTTTTCTTTGATTTTCTGTTTGGTTACCGAGAAAATTCAGTGCATATATATATAAAAGAATAATAATTTAATAAGAATCGAAAACCCAGTCAAAACCCTCTTTCAATTCCAACAATTTCTCTTCTGTCAACAGTTTAGGTTTTTATGCTCTGTAAATGCTGTAAAAAGTTTATAAGAAGTTTTTTGTGGGGTTCTTTGTAAATTTGAGCTTTCTGTCATTGACGCAGCACTTTTATGCAAAAAAACAGACTTGGTACAAGAAAGTTGGTGGCTTTAGGAATTTTTTGAATATCACATTTCATGGCTGACTCTTCGAGCCTGGTATGGCTTTGGGCTATTGAATACCTAGCAAGTTTCCAGCAATTAGACCCTTCTATTTTACATGGTATGGGAATATGAACACGTAGTACACACACGTTTCTGTTTTTATGTATTTTAAAAGCAAATGTTGCCATTTTGATTGATTTTTAATAGCAAGATTTAAGGGTTTTTTACGGTTAATTTCTCTCAGATTTGATTGCTGAGGCTCCGGAATTATCTGAAGTTTTGGGAAAGAGCACAAGAGAAATGGTTGCTTTGAGATGCTTGGAGCAGTTGTTTGGTACTAGTAATGAAGTTGTGAATGATGGTACTTCTGTGACTGAGCCAAAAGAGACATTTGACTTCTCAAAGAGTTGCGAAAATGTGCTCCAGTCCATACTGAAAGGGGTAATTTTGTTTTATTTTTGCCTTTTTTTTTAATAAAATTTTGGTCGTGTAATAATATACTTGGTATAAAATCCTGTTTCTAAATACTTCTCGGTGCAAAGTCATGGATTTCTCTATTCTCAGAGATCAGTATCAGATTTAAAAATGTCTGGAGTGGATGTGTTGAAATGGGATGTTCGTCCTTTTATTATGCACAAAAGAGCTTCCATGCCAAAATTTGCTTTAGAACAGGTAATTGGATACATCTTTACCCACTCAAGTTCCCTTTCATGCTGAAGTGGTAAAAGTAAAAGATTATTGTTCGTCATTTACAATTTGTGTTTCTTTTGTTGTTTACAAACAGCTGAAAGATAGAATTCTTGAAGGTACCCATACTGCTTCCTTGATGGAACTTAGTGGGCTGGTGCATAAAAATGATGGGAATGATAGAACCACTTTGGATTGTGGTTATCATAAGAAAGTTACCAGGAGGATTGATAATAATGGCTCTGACACCCAAATTATGGCACCAGAAGGAGACACCGTTTCTTTGCCTCTTGGAAATAAGAATGGGATGTTAGAAGGTGATTCACATCAAAGAAATTTATTGCCTTTTAAGAGGAACAGCAGTGGTTTGGATAAAGAAAATCCGGCTGGAGACAATCAGGAAGACCAAGGTGGTCTGGAGGATGATGATCTCCATGTAAATGTCAAGAGGTGTAAGCATGATGCCTTCTGTGCTAAAAAGGTCATGGAACAGGTTTTAATTCCTCAGTCTAGTAATGTGTTGGTAGAAGATTCTTCCAAAATGATGGTTAGAGTTGCAGAGAAAGAAAGTTGCCATGCGGAAGGAGAATTTCAAGTAGGAGGATCGGGTGAATGCAGGCATTTAGATGATGGTCATGAAAAATTTGATGCTGTAGAGAGGCTTGGGAGAAGTCCTGATGCTGATGCTAATGGTGAATTCCAGCATGATCAATGTGAGGATAATCATAATGCCAATAACATGGTGCCAGATACATCTGGGGATGGACGACCCTGCCAATTTATCTTGGTGGATGAAGTCAATGAAGCTGAACCAAGCACATCTAATCCACCCTCTATGAGAGCCCCGCAAAGAGTCTCTGTTGATGTCAACGAAGCTAACAATGATTGTGGTAATCAAGTAAAATCACCACCTGCTGTTTCCTTGAGTGAAATTTCTGGGAGGATTTCTGTTGAAAAAGAAGTTGGTGGTATGGAGCATCTTTATGAAGAAGACATGTCAACTGATGACGATGACTATCATCATGAGAAGGTTGATGTTGCTATGGAGAAGAGTCATTTCTTGAGCTCTCAGTGCACCCTAAGTCATGTTTCCCAGGCTGACTGGACAGAGCTAAATCTTTGTGTAAAATGTAGTAAAGGTGGTCAGTTATTGGTTTGTAGTGCTGTTGGTTGTCCATTGGCAGTTCATGAGAAATGTTTGGGTTCCTCACCAAGATTAGATGAGAAAGGAAACTTTTACTGCCCATTTTGTGCATATTCGCATGCTATCTCAGAGTACCTTAAAGCTAAGAAAAAGGCCTCTTTGGCTAGGAAGGAACTAGGTGCATTCATTTGTGCACGTACTAAGAGATCACATAGAAAAACGCATGGCAATTTAAAACAGAACAAGGATGGGAATCTTCTTCACAAGAAACATGAGAGTGGGAATTTGGGAGAGAAAGAATCTGATCAAACAAATAGTAAAACGCGTGCATATAAAGTTAATGGCCAACTTAAGAACATAAAAGGTGATAGGCAGCCACTGGAGCCTATGATATCATGTCCTGATGTAAATTTAGTGGGTAGAGAAGAAGAGCCAGATGTAACTCATGGGAAAATTTATATTTCTCCTGGAGAACAGGAGAGTGAAGAGATGGCTCCTGATTGTCGTGATAGAGAAGGTCAAGTTTGTGTTGACCCAAAGTGCAATGATGATAATCAAATCTCTAAAAACAAAGTGCTTTTCTGTTCGAATGAAGAACATGCTGAGCGAGGAAATCAGAAGGAAGCTCTAGAGCAACAAAGTAGTTTGTTTGAGAAACCTGTCTATGCCATAAATGTTGATGGAGAAATCTCCCGTAAGGGAAATGGGGAAAGAATAATCTCTAATTACTCCATAAGATTCCGAGGGAAAGGGAGGCAATAGTAAGTGTCTGGTTATTTTTCAATTATTCAGTGTTCTCTAGATTACTATCATATTTCTTATTGCTACTTTAAGGAGTAAATAATTCTATTTTGAATGTTTATTGGCCTTTAGAGAGACCTTAACAAACTAGGTTAACAATTTCTATTCTTTTATTTTCTCTCATCTACGACTGTGTGTGCATGTGGTTTCCTTCCCTATTGAGCCAAGTTCAAGCTTACTAATTAGGGAGTAGCAGAATTTGAATTCTACGATGAATAGATAATGGATGCAATTCTATTTTGATGTGCAGTGTATACCCAGCATTGCCTCAGTTGAGGCGAAAGAAAGTTCCATGGACAGCTAAGGAGGAAGAGATGCTTAAGGTAAAGAGTCAACATGAGCAGTTATGATTTTACCTGCCTTTGCAGGTGGTCCATTATGGTACTTCATATAAGAGAAAAAAAACATAATATTATTATTATAAGCTCATCAGAGTATATAAATGCATGTGTAAAGAGAGTTTTTCCTCGCAGTATATCTGATCTTTGTCACTTGTTAAACACATGTGGTGCTTTGGTTTTGATTTTCGCAACAAGGAAAAAGTTCAAAAAAAAAAAATCAGTGGTTTATCAGTTTTTCATGTTGGAGGCTATATTTTTTTTTTCTCCTTTTTTGGGGTATTAATCCTTTTTTACTTTAATTTCAAATTTGGTTGATGCTATTAAAATTGCATTTTATATAGTACCTGTATGGTGTAAAATAACTTGTTACAATTTTTTTTTTTTTTTTTTTTTATGATGCTTGTATATTCTTAGAAAAGAAATAACATGTTTACACAATATCTTTTTATAATAAAGACAAAGAATTGTTACCATGGCACTGACATGATGCCCAATGATCATCCTTCTAAGTGCCACATGGATAATTTTCAAAAATAATTTTTATTGTCACATCAGTGCTGTATAAAGGTGATATAAATGATGTCAACCTAAAAGGTGTTACTAAAATGATGAGAATGAAAAGCTTAGGTATTCAATTGATACCAAAAAATAAACAGCCCCCAGGGTGGAAAAGTGTTAAAGCACAATGTTTTTATGCATTTACCTTAAAATACTTATTAAATATGATTCATCATAAGTGTCAATTCAACTATTGATTTTTTTATTCTCAGTTCATTAGCATAGTTGATATTGTCATTCTTTTTATTGTTACAGGAAGGAGTGCGGAGATTTTCAACTATTGGCGACAGAGCTATTCCATGGAAGAAAATTTTGGAGTATGGTAGTTCAGTATTTTTTAGTGACCGTACTACAGTAGACCTTAAGGATAAATGGAGGAACATATGCAAAGGAAGTCCTAAATGCAAATAGTTTTGTCAGGCTAGTCAGTTTGCTGACAAAGAACGTACTTGTATTTTTGTCTGCCTCTGACTGACATATTCAGGAACTAATCTTTTAATTCTTGGTTTCTGATGTTGGAGATTACATGAGATAATTTGTATCTTAATTCTCATCATTAATGAGGAATCTGAGGGATCATTTTGCTAGTATGTTGTGTCTGCATTTCTATAGTCAAATCAGACTCGGAAAAATAGTTCTGCTCTCTTGATGGGTCAATGCTGTGTTATGGTTTTGCTGTCTTCATACTGTAATGGGACGATTTCCAAGGGAAATGGGACGGTCTTTCCCATGGAATCATGAATATCAAAATTAAGCAGTTTCAGAAGTTCTGGAAGTTGGAGTACATCCTGGTATTTTACATAGCGACAAATATGATAGATGATGTGGGAAGAGCTGGGTTTGTATCAGCTGAACTCTACTCCATTTTGTCCAGTAAACATTGTAAAGGATAGATGTAAATGCTTAGAATTTGGGTATTTATTTTGGCTGTTGTTTCAGTTTCATATGTAGATTCACTTTGCTGTTGAATGAAAAAGATAAATAATTGTGACATCTTTGCTTTTATAAAAGAGATCTAGTTCTGAACCATGAAAATGTTAATGTTTGCAAAATACTATGATCTGCTAAAAAGGTTCTTATGCATATGTGTACATTTCCAGATAATTTTATCACCATTAGTGCACGCATCTTTTGGTTGTCATCATTCTTGTTTTCTCATTCTATCAGCTCCTCGTCTGGATTTGCCAAGAAGGGATTAAAAATGGAAGCTCTTTCAAGTTACCTCAGATCTCCCCGCATGGCTTCTGCTGCAGAAGCTTGTGCCAGTGCAAGTAAATGGAGCTCGAGTAAAGAAATTTTGTGCCCTTGGTACGTCATCTATGTATAGTTATTTGTTTTTTATCATCAACATTGTCATTATCATGATTCTTGTTCCTGTTCACAGATTTCTGTTACTAATTTGTGAGATTGTTCATCTCGTTAAATCATGAGCGTTGATTCAATATATGCATTTTGTTTTATTCTTTCTTTTACCTATTTCTGTTTCCTTCTTCCACCATCTCCCTTTTCTGGTCAAGTTGATACCGAAGTACTTTGTGTTTGTCTGCTGATATGATGTGTTTGGCAACATAATGTTGCAGCATTTTTAGGGTATGCAACTAATGGAATTAAAGGAACATTTTTATGGCTATCTATCACTATCACAACTCTGTTACCATCAAATCATCTCCAAGAATTATGGACGTAATCATTGCATTTAAGGTGAAATTTCTGGTCATTTCTGCTTTATTCATGAGATACCCCCCTGCATAGTCAACATCAATCCAAAACTATCCATGCTACTGTTTCGATAAATTTGTTGACAAATCATCTCAAAATTTTGTGGCAAAATCATCACTTAAAGCACGATTATGAAAGTTCTTTGCATGATCATTATTGTCACGTTAATTATTAAAAAAAAAAAAACTCTCATGGTTTGTCTTAATACATTGCCTTGGTTCCTATTTCCTACTATTTCAAAATTAACAGTTTCAACTGCTGTCATTATAATTATAATGAACATTACATCTCATTTTTGTCGTTGTCAATATTCTTATCAAGGTTTTAAATTGTGGTTATTGCATAAGTATGTTAGTCTATTGCTACCAAATATAATTGGATCGATACGCTATGTATTGACTGATATTTAAAACCATATGTCTAGATGCAGCAAATTCATTAACATTGCCAATTTAACATGTGGCATGATTCAGATATTCACATTTGCAGGGCCAGTATTTTACCATATACATTACCATGAGAGAGAGAGAGAGAGCCATGGCCATGGGATAAAGGTGAAGAGTCTCTCGGGAATCAGGTCATGAATGGCAGGACAACATGTGAAATAGGGCTCGTGAAAGTGAAAAATGTAGGGAGGTGGTTTTGCCCTCTTAAGTTAAAATTTCAACTCTTCGTAGATTCATGTAGAACACTTGTTTAGAATCCAAGGGAGGAACACAACACACAAGTTCAAGACTTTATTCAGAGCACTCACTTCATTTCATTAAACTCAGGAACACCCTACCTTAGTTTCAGAACCAAAATTCCACTCACCACCCCCCACTTTATGACTGTTTTGGAAATTCACATTTTATAAAAATTTAATTTAAATAAAATTTTTATCTTATCAATTTTCATATTTAAAAGAAAATAGCTTATAAAATTTAATTTTTGTAAAAATAAAATTATTTAAAATAAATAAAAATTATATTATTTCTCAAAATTTTAATTTAATTAAAATCAAATTACATAAATATATATATAATAATCTCTTAAAATTTTAATATGATTAGTTATTATTAAATAAATATAGATAATAAAAAAATAAAATAAAATAAATTCATTATTCATAGAATTGAATTGAGTTTAATATTTTTAAATCGAGTTTTTCTAAATAAAGATTATTATATTTTTAGTCTGATTTAATCTTGTGTTATTTTCTTCTCAAATTAAATTATCCGAGAAATAAACAATATGCATCGAGCTATCAAGTAAAATATTACTAAAAAAATATTTTTTAACCAATGAATTTCAATTTAATAGAATTATAAATTATAATTATATGATTATGAGTTTAAATTATATTATGCTAATTAACTAAAATAATAGCATAAGAGTAGTTTCCAAATTATCATGAATCGACTTTTATGCATGATATAATTCTAATTAACGATAAATTATTTAGGTACGGAATTAAGAAATCAGGAGCAAACTTACTTAAAAGAGCAATCACTTGAGTTACGTAGGTATTTAAAAAAGGTTAATAATAAATAAAGGATTTGAAATAACTAGTGTTAATAAATTAAGAAACACTGAACAACGGTCACATGGTCATGAAACTTTCTCTAAACGTGACAACATTTAAACCAAACTACACTTTTCACTCCCTACATAGCCCGCGCCCTTCCCATCCATTTTCTTGCACTCTTTCCTCTACACTTCACTTCACTTCACCAAAAAACTCCAATGGAAAATTGCAGGAAATCCCCATTGAAGCCGTGGAAAAAAGGTCCAACAAGAGGCAAAGGTGGTCCGCAAAATGCTATGTGTGAGTACAGAGGAGTTCGCCAAAGAACTTGGGGGAAATGGGTTGCAGAAATCAGAGAACCAAAGAAAAGAACCAGACTTTGGTTAGGTTCTTTTGCTACTGCAGAAGAAGCTGCCATAGCTTATGATGAAGCTGCAAGAAGATTATATGGACCAGATGCTTATTTAAATCTACCCCATCTTCAACCTTCTGCTGCTTCTTGCTCTGTTAATTCTTTAATTAACAACAACAAGAATTTCAATAATAAATTCAAATGGGTTCCTTCCAAGAATTTCATTTCCATGTTTCCTTCTTGTGGATTACTTAATATTCATGCACAGCCTAGTGTGCATGTTATTCATCAAAGACTTCAAGAATTCAAGAAAAATAACAATAATAATAATAATAATGGGGTTCTTGGTCTTGGTCTTGGCCATGATCATGGTCAATCCTCCAATAATGTTTCATGTTCTTCTTCTTTTGATTCAAGGAATGAAGCAGAAACAGTAAAAAGCCAAAAAACCCACATAGAAAATTCTCCATTAATGGAGAAAGAAGTGGAAATTGTATCATCGGAGAAACCACAGATTGATTTAAATGAGTTTCTTCAGCAATTGGGTATACTTAAAACAGAGAGGCAGCAACAAGAATGCAATGATACAATTGAAGAAAGTTGTGCAGTGCAAGAATTTTCATTTAAAGATTATGATGAGGATAATAATAGTAGTAATAATAATCTTGGAGCTCTAGCAGATAAGAGTTTCAATTGGGATTCATTGATTGAAATGCATGGAATTGGTGATTATCATCATCATCATCATAATCAAGGAGCAGAGGAGTCAAGTAGTGGTAATTTCCAAATTTATGATGTTCAAGAAGATCAGTTGGCTCCTTTTCCAACTTCCATTTGGAACTTCTAGGAGCAAACTTAGCTGATTTTGGTAGAGAGAGAAATTCCCTTATAATTACTTACCATGAGAGAGAGGTTTAGCTTTAGTAGTTTTGTTGTTGGGTTGGAGAGTGGGAAGTTCACTTGTTGCAGTTGTAGTAGCAGCAAATCAGTTCTTTTGGCCTATTACCATTATGTTTGTTTGCCTCGCATTAACTAAACTAGCTTTTGTTTCTGTTTCTACATCTTTGTTTGTCTTAAAGAAAGGATTAATCTTATTAACAAAGAGACATCCTAACCTTAAAAACTTTTAAAGGATTAATTTTGTTACCAAAGGAATATCCTAATGGTAAACACTTCAATTCTCTGTTGAGATTTTATGTTTAAATCTTGGGACCATACATGAGTATTCTCAAATGGTTTGTATTGTGAGAGACCGAGCCAAGGCAAAAGAATTTCTTAAATCTTGATAAGAGAGTAGAATAAATGTAGATGGAGGAGCTGCTCTGTGCAGCTCGTCCAAATCTGATTCAAATTTACACTAGAATACATGTGGTCAAATACATTTGTTATGCAAAGTCATTTTTTATAATATATCAACAATTTATTAATTTTCCAACCCAGCTGTGTGAATCAATCCAAGGTCTCAAGGACAAGAAAAATCAAACTTGAATGATATATTTGATAGAAAATTAAATGGGATAAACTAAAAATTAATTTCATTATACTCCATTGCATCCCCCAAAACGTACCCTATTAACTTGATAATCATCATGCCCATATGTGCACACACTCGAGAGAAAAAAAAAAGAGCAAGATCAGAAAAAGAAAGAAAAGAAATAGCCTATGCAATCTATGCATGAAAGAGAAGATTTTATAATCAACCGACCAAAAGTGAAGTATGAAGTAGAGCACTTAACAGCGAACAATGGCAGATTTTCTCAAGAAGAAAAAAGAAAAGGAAAAAAAAAGGGCAGATGCTCCACTGGATAAATCAAATCCCTTGCCAAAATAAAATGAAGAAATAAAGCCTTGCACTTGAAATCTCACATAATCACAAGACTTTGGGCAATTCCCTATTAATGATGACTGTTATGATAAGCCATCCCTTTTGCTTATTGTTTTTAGTCTTAGTTCAAACCCCACCTATATAGTCAAAATCAACTGGCTAGCTTGCTTTTAGTACAATTCCATGCCTAACACTTCCTGTGACGAGAAAAAGTTTTGTTCTTTGCTGATTACTTGTGACGCAAAATAAAATCTGGACAAGACATCACAAAATCTGGTAAAAGAAACATGAAAATACATTTGCCATAATTCATTTTTATGGCTAGTTGGCTACCAACATTAAGGATGACAAATTTCGAAAGATCTTTTCAAATAATTTTGAAGATGAATTATGCTAAAGTAAAATCAATTCTCAAGAACATCAGATTTCTTGTACTTAAACCATATCCTGCAGTTGCAAAGGGCCTCCTGCTCTATACATCTTGCTTATTCATTCTGATATTCCGAGGCACTTAAATACTCACCGTGTTCCTCAAAATATTCAATCAGTCGCTTTAAGAACCCATCACTAGTTACGGTCTCAGTGTCACACACAAGGCAACACTGTCTTCTTGCCCGTGTCACAGCCACATTCATTCGCCTGTGGTCGCTCAAAAACCCCACCTGAAATTTTCAGGAAATTTCATAGTTCAACAGTTAAAATGTGCTATATAATTCTGAGATTTTTAACATCCAAATCTAGCAGAAATGATTTACAAGCAACAGAAATGCTTAGAGTACGTACCTCTTTCTTTGAGTTTGATCGAACCATTGAAATAATTATTGCTTCCTTCTCTCGGCCCTGGAAACCATCAACTGTTGAGATCTCCATAGCCTTTAGTTTATCTTCATTGCTCTTCAATATCTTCAGCAAGACAACCTGCGGTATAAATGTAGAGAGAAGATTTTCATTTGTCTAGCAGTTATTTTGAGTAATCACTATTAGAACAGTGAAGAAGCTTGAAGCAGTGAGATAATTGATAAATAATAGAAACTTATATACCTGTGCAGCATAAGGGGTAATAATTCCAATGTCAGAAGCCTGGACTCCACTCTCAACAAGTCTTTTTGCATGGGCCATAGCAACCTCAGCTTCTCCCTCATTCATTGTGCTATCTTTTTCATCCTTCTTTTCTTCCATTTCACACCTGAAACATAATAGCCTGAACTAGTAACAATCTTACTTTTCTTTTAACCCCCTTTTAAACAATTCAAAATTTTCATTAACATTTGAAGCCAATGAAGCAATGATAAGTGCAAAATACGATATAATATTGAAATCAATTCATTAATTTAATTCATCTATATTGTTCTTTATCTTTTATTTTCCTTATTTTTTCTAATCTTTTGTTAGAATTTTGTTCTCAAGAGTTCTTAGGAAAATTTGGAAGATTCATATCAAAATCAAGGCAATTGGGAGCTCGGAGGCATTGGGAATCGAAATCCATCAAAAAAGGTCAAGGAAATGTAAATTGAAGCTCCAATGTAGGGCATGGCCGTGCAAGCTTGGCCAGAGCGGAAAAGTGCGTGAAAAATGGAAATTTAAAGTGCACAGCCGTGCAGCCTCTGTTTAAATTCAAAAGAAGCCAAATATTTGAAGATTGAGCAGCATGGCCGTGCAGCACCTGATGTTGATAAGGATGAGCGATTTTGGGGATTTTCACGAGAAGATTTTCCTAGTTTGAAGCAATTAATTCTTGATGATCTTTCTAGCCTTTTGGGGACTTTTAAACCTTCCTAAACTCAAAATTAAAACTCTATAAATAGAGGAAGTTTGTGAATGTAAATTATCAAAATTTTATTATTCAAGTTTTCTTGTTCTAATTTCAAATTTAGGTGCTTTGTATTTTGAGAAGCATTGGAGAGAAAGAGCTCAAGCGTGACACTTGGAGTTCGCACCAATCCAATTATATTTAGTTTTTCTTCTTAAAACTCCTCTATTTTAATTAAATGAAGTTCAATGTTTACTTTTAAATTATTTATAGTTTCAACTGTTTTTCTTTTCTTTTCTTTTCTTTTCTACGAGTGATTAAATTTATTTTCTAAAATTTAGATGTAATCTTTTAATTTTACCTATGATTGTCTATGTCTAATTAATTGGTTACATTTGTTAGAATTAATCTATTATTTTAGGGCTAAAAGCTTGTAGTTAACTGGCCACTATTATATAAATTAAAGGTATTGTATGAGATAAGAAGAGTGGAAGCATAATATTGGTTTAATAAAATAATAGATCTAAGGTATGTATTGCTTAAAGATAAGAATACTCTTTTGTAATTATTAAAAATGTATTTTAAAGAACTTAATGAATTTGTGTTAATTGTTTAAGATCACAAGAATAGACTTAACGCTAGCATGAATATTTGTAGTGTATTTTGAGATAAAACTTTATATAATTTAGAGAAACCTGATCATTAATTCTAATAAATCAAATCAATTGGAAAAAAAATAAAAAATAAATAAGTCATAGGTAATTAATTGATGAATTCTAAATCTTATACCTTTTATACTTATTGTTTTTAGTCTTAATTTTCTTGCATTAACTTAGTTTAATTTAAATCTGAAACTCTATTTCGATTGTCTAAATAATAGAAGAGATTGACAATTTGGTATTTGTTAATGCCTTCCCTGTAGGATCAACACTTAATTCATAAACTATTACATGTCCACAATCTGTACGCTTGCACATTTTTCCTAATAAGCAACTTTTTTAGAATAAACGAAGTAAATTTCTTAAACTATTCATGAGATTTATCTTTCATGTAACACTGACCTCCACTCTAAGAAAAAGACTTTTAAGCACAAGGCTTGAAATACATACCCAGCAATGTCTATTAGAAGAAGGGTCTGTTCAGTGGAAGAAGTCCTCTTTACATCATCAAGATCAAGAAGCATATGTGCAGCAACACTAGGATGGGCCTTGATCTGGAATAATCATTCACAGCATAGAAGAAATAAGAAAGAAAAAAAAAAAGAGAGAGCGAGAGAATAAGAGGAAGAACATAATTTTAGCACATTACTATTAACTAATAATTTTACTAGGTAACAAAAATCTAAATAAGATTTTAGCACCTTATTATTGTAAAGCTCATTTGATGACCAATTCATAATAAGTTCATGCATGCGGTACTGGACAGTGAGCATAGATGTAACTTCATCCCCATACAGGTCTGCAAGGCGTTCAAAGAGTGTTCTTCCCAAGCCTTTCTTCTCAGCTTCAACACTTTGTATGGTTGGAGGAAGTTGAAGATGGTCTCCTGCAAGTATACACCTTGAACCCTGGACAAATTATCACCACTCATTAACTGGTGCTTGGATTGTTAATTAAGCTCTATATTATAGATTAAACTAGGCCATATTTTATACTGTTACCGATTATTATTTTTAAGTTTCACTTAAAACACACAAGGAAGATCACATATGTCAGACTAACACTCAACATCAACCTGTCTTTCAAAACCTTGTCATATTCAAGCTAGGTAAGAACCACACAAGTGTTTCCATGATGCTTTGTATTTTGGTTGCAAGAGATGGTTTATCAATCCACACCTTAAACAACTTGTTTGGCTTAGTCTACAATGTCAGTGTATATGCATGTTTCCTGTTTGACACCCATGTATGTGCCTCCTATGCTACATACTGATAGTTCTAGCAGACATTCATCACTATCAGGTTTTAACCGAAATGCAAATGCTAGCATTCATGTTCAGATGAATTCAGGTTGTGCGCAGGAATATTGAGTGCACCATTACCTTTAACAAAGCAATCCAGCAAGCAATCTCGAGTGCCTGAGCAGCTTCATCAATAATGACCAAATCAAATGAAGTATTTTCCAGATTTCGGGATAATGCACCAGTCAAAGTTGTCAACACCACATCTGCATTTTTAATTACATCCGTTACAGCCAGCTGCTGTCTTTTACGTTCTTCTTTTGAAAGTGTCCTCAGCTCCTTCTGGATCTCTCTCCTTGTGCTTTTGTCCTTGGTTTTTAACAACTTACCATTAAGTGCCTGAACCAATGCAAAGAAGACAAGTTGGGAGAATATAAGAAATAATATTAAACTATGCAAGTGCAAAAGGAGATCACTCTTGAAGGATTCAGAAAAGGGTGCCAGCTGATAGGTTCTAGTTAACAAATGGAAAGGATTGCTTATATTAGTCAAAGCACATACTGATGCAGGAGTATCTGTCAATCAAGTTTTCAGTTGTAGGCAACAAGCCATATCCATCAATTACAACAACTGTAATTTGCATCTTGGCAAGCTACTTTAGGAAGATGTAGCTTACCTGAAGACGATGTTAATTTAACTCATGATCACAGCAATGGCAAAACTACTTCTAATTACCCTCCATCAACTTCGATAATGTAAAAAAGCACAAAGGCTATATTTTCTGTTTATAAATTTACTTTCTTTTTTCCTTTTACAACTATGACTTTATGTTTGAATCAGAATGAATGTACATGTCATGGTAAGGGGTGGGGTGGGGGGTGGGGGGTGGAGGGGGGGTTGTGGTGTGTGTGGGGTTAAGCGCCTTCTAGAAATCTCCTCTCTTCTATAAGCCTGCTTTATGGTATTAAAATAAATACTGCATAGTAAAATTTTAAAACCCATTCCTAATTTAAGAAACTTGCACCATCAATTGAGCTTTCTTTGTGTATTGTTTTGGAATTAAACTAAGAAAACAATTCATATTATCAGGCCCTATGAAAACAGTAGCAATGCGTTGGCATCCAAAATCATTTTCACCCAAAAAATACTTTTATGCAAATAATATTTAACAGCAAAAGAAAATTTATAAAGGAGATAGACAGCAGAGAGAGGCACAGACAGAATTATCAACATTCAACAGAATAAATTGTCCACCATGCTTATATATTGTTGATTACCAAATATGACTTATAACGGATAATCTTCCACCTTTCTCCAATTCAATAGCACTTTAGCCAGGCTCCAACTTCTTCACTGCATAAGCCCTTTAAATAAGCCTTTACTAAATGAACATATTTGTATTTATTTATTTTTTCATTTTTCCAGTAAAATAGTCAGGCTTCAAAGATTTCATCTTGGCACATAAAATGCTGCTGCTGCACAAAATGTTGTTGAGAGAAGGAAGGGGGGGGGGGGGGAGGGGAAGAAAGAGTTCTAAGAAATGAATGAGTACTGTCCTTAACTTTGAAATAAAAATTTACTGCAGCAAATAAAAGCAACAACAGTCTTTTAGTCAAGCACTTATTGTTTAACAGCATAAGAAAGAAACGTCCCATTTGAAATAACAAAAACGAACATATTTTGCATAACAAGTTTAAATTGTAATTAGAAACATCTACCTTCATCTCCTTCCTGATGTCATTTGCAAGAGCACTATTGTCCCCCTTTAGCACCTGAAGACAGAGAACTGAACACATAAGGGAAAAAAACACCAACCCAGATGTAATGAAGTGCTTGAGTGTTGCCACTTTCTCTGGATGAAGTATGTGAAGAACACAAGTATGCGTCCAATTTGACAGAAAAATTTACAGAAAACAAAGGAATTTCCCATCCATATTGCCATATTTAGTGCTGGAAGACATATTAATATAGGTTAATGACTACGGCAGAAAGCCATTTTGTAGTTTATGCTAATGTTGGACATGCAAGTGGGTGATTGATTACTTATCAGATAATGGAATGGAAATAAAGAACTTCAATTTATTACTTTGAAAAATCTATTAATAAATTTTGTTATCCCATGTGCTCACAGAAGCAATTAATGGCATGCTCCTAGCATAAATAGATGGAAGAACAAGGGTAAATAATACATGGATATCCAAATCAACAAGTGAACCTAAAGAATGGGAGAATACATACACTTATTGCATATAGATAATCATGAAATTAGAATTCCATAATTTGAATCTTTTATTTTAAAAAATTGACTACCTTGATATACCTGTGCGTCAAGTGCACTGTCCAACACCTGAGGTAGCAAGCGTGCAGGGTGCCCCAATCTCACCAACTTCACTCTAAGCAAATTGGAAATTGAGAATGAGAAATTATATCTAATTCTTATCCACCAGAAATGACAAGAATTTCAATAACGTCTTTTGGTGATATAGTTAACATAAATCTGTATTAAATAGTAATATAATTAACTGGCAAATGATCCCAAAAAATCCATAACTCCAGCATTTGAGTCGATTTTAGTCCCATCTTTAAAAGATTTCTGATTCTTATGTATTCCAGCAACATTTAAGTTGTAAGCAGTATCCAACTTAGTCATGATTATCAGCTTGACTAGATACAGGAAGCATCAACGTTGGGAATTGGGATCAGACAAAAAATCTGTAATTGCATTAGTACTTGTTTACTGGATTTATACCTGTGAGGGACAAGCCGCTCAACAATGTTGTCCACAGCAATATTTGAAGCAGCACAAGCAAGAACCTTTGATCCACGTTTCACTTCTTGTAATATGATTTCTACCACAGTTGTAGTTTTTCCAGTTCCGGGTGGCCCATGCAGCAAAAATACGTTCTTTGAAGACAAGGCCTTTGTAATTGCATCTTTCTTCACCCAAAGCAAACAAAAAATGAATAAAAACAAAATAAACAAGGTTCTTTAGCTTGTGAAAATGCACAAAAACTGCATAAATCAAGCTTAGAAAGAGCTGAATGCACATGTACACTCGGTGATAATCACCATATTTAATGTATTAACATGAAAAGCCAAAAGGCACTACAAATACCAGGAGAAACTTTCGTATTCAGTAGAAATTATTTAAACTACTTTGGAGTCTCCTCATAAACGTTCACACATAAAATCCTTGATCGTTGATAGCATAAAAACAAAATTGTTTTGCCAAAGAAATAAAAAGATACTAAAAAAAAGAATAATATCCTCGAACACCAATGATGCAGAACAAGAGAAAACCACCTGAAGGTTCTTGAATCAATTTAAAGAATGCACCCCAAAGTCATTATCTTCCAAACTCTAAATAATAATTCAATGAAAAATTGAATAGTAAATGAGGAATAACATATTAGAAAAACGTATGTACTTATGTTGCACATGCACACCTGAGAATGATCAAGATTGGAGTTAAATGGAGTAAATGAAACACCCTTCTTTGACAGGGTCGGTGGTCTCTCCCCGAATAAGATAGGAATTAAATCAGCAGCTGGGCCCTTGTGCACATTTTTGCTCAATTGAATTAAGGTTTCCTTCATCCTACGATATGTCACCTGCATAAGAAATCAAAATCAATAAACTTAAAACGTGATGACTGAATTCATCTGCACATAAATGACAGGGAGTTTGACCATCAGCCATTTTCCGAACTTCGTAGCTATAAACAAGCAAATAGGTATACTTTAATAAATTGCAAATCCAAAATATGATAGAATCAAAGAAAAATAAGTTAAAGTGCTACATGCTTTGCAATAATTCAACAATAAAGTGTTTATTTACATTGGAGGGAAAAAGAGATTCGGTCAAGAGAGCAATCAGGAAAATTCGAGCTTGGTCAAATATTAATACCATACCTATACTGTTATTTGAAGTTCATAACAAGTAAAGCCAATATGAGAATTTTATAGGCAACGGAAAATCTCAACTGCATACCTCATTTGCCACTTTCTCCAAACGCAAGGGACTATTTAAACCTTCTTCTGGTATATCATCAAAAGCAACGGTAATAGAGGAGTCCTATTCAATACACAATCCAAATTGATGGTAGAAGTCAAGAAAAAAAAAATTATTTATGGCTAAACACAACATGATTAACACTGTAATAGGCAAATGGCTTCAATGCCAGAATTACCTTCAGCCGGTAAACCACACCTTGCCCGAGAGCAGGAGATCCTAAATCAGCTTTGTTTGGTTTCAAAACCACCACATCATGGGGGCTGAACTGCAACAAGGAAGAAAGAAAAATATAAATTTCAAAAAGGAGCGAATGAGTGATTGGGAAGAAAACAAGGAAAACAAATTATACATTATTACCAATTGCAATATTATTCAGGAGAATTTCCTTGCTTTAAAACTGATGAGATAATTAACGCATATTTCTTCTTGTGGGAACAAAAAATTAAGATCAGAAACCACATAACAATGAAAAGGTTTGGTTTTGATTAGATATTTTGACTTAGAATTAGGTCATAGACATTATTCAGAAGTAGCAATGGTAGTTGAATTATTTGCTATTACAAATCACATATTTACTAATTTTTCTTCATTTTCTTTCTAATTACATCTTTGCACTCCTAATAGAATGTGAAAGCAACAGTCATTCCTCCTCCCCAATGTTTAAATTCCAGGCATAACTCAAGCACTTGTAAGCATTGCAGGTTCTTAACATGATGGGAAAATGTAGTAACTTTCATATCCATAAACCCAAATCCGAAACCTGAAAAGTTATGCCATCAATATGAATTTACACTACAGCTCAGCATTGGAATGGTTTAACAATAATCAAATGTATATATATTAAAGTCCATGGACACATACATAAGTAGACTTATAAATGGATAAGTGTTGGAACTCACTTGCACAAAACTAATTGGCTTGTGATAGATCCGACACCCACTCACTTATAAGTCTTTTTTATATTTTCTCATTATTCAATATGGGATACTTTTTCCAACACCCCCCCTCAAATACAACCGGACTTGGTATGCGACCTAACATTAATAAGCCGGTTAAATAAACGAGCTTGCATTTCTTCTTCAACTTAAGTGCAGCCGGGTTTAACCTGTGGCCTAACATCAACAAGCTGGTTGACACTTTCTTATAAATGGACCAGCTGATATCTCTTCTTCAGTTTCGGTCCGGACTGACATCATCATCAATCCACAACAAGGGGCTTGAACATGGGTCCCAAAATTCAGCCCGTTTGAGCTTAAAGTTCTAATACCATATTAAAATCTATGGGCCCGTACACAAGTAGACTTACAAGTGGACTATTATTGGAACCCATTTGCACAAAACCAAATGGTTTATGCTAGCTCCAACTCCAACACCCACTCCCTTAAAAGTCCTTTATATATTTTTTCATTATTCAATGTGGGATACTTTTCACAACAATATACAAAATAAGAATCAACAATGCCACAAAAATCAGAATCAATTGTTGCTGTAATCCATCCACCTCACCTTGTGAGCAGGAAGAACGTCCCCTTTATTAGATTGAAATTCAAGCAGCGTTTTTCCCATTAGCCCTGTCTGTCATCATACAGAAAGGTGGGGAAATTCAATTAACAAGCGAAAAATGAACCAAAAAATATCAATGACCAAAGAAAAAATAAACAAAATTTCATGAGTATGATAACTTTTATTGATCACAACAAGACAACAAACTCTTTCCCATTCAGCACCCACCAAATACTTCAGTTCTCTTATATATTCATTTTCAAAAATCAAAACAACTATAATCATAATTGCAAGCAAAAGATTCTGGCTGCAAATGTGCATTTCACTTCTGATTTGGTTTTCGGATCAACAACTAAATAGGGATACCCAACAAATCACAGAAACATAAAAAGCTTAATTGCAGTCAATGAGCTTATCAATGAATTTCAGCAAAGTCACTAAACTTCAATTAATATATAAGTAAAAAATAAATCCCTATAGCTTAATTTTAATTGTAGATTACATTATAAAAATGGTGACTTTATGGAAAAATTATCAAAATAGAGTAATTTTAATGATAACCCATGGAAGTTTTGAAACTGTATTGTCCATAAAGAACATAAAAGGTAATACCTGAGCATCAACACACTTCAAATTGAGAATTGTAGAGCCCCTCTTTTGAGCACTGTCCAAGTTTCTTGACGCCCCAGAACTGATAGAAGCTGATATCTCAGCTTCCTTTGAAAAATAAATAAACAAAATAAAATCTTTGAGAAATTCAAATCAATATTCAAGAGCTTGATCATCTAAAGATTCAATCTTTTCATATGGGCAGCTAAGAAAAAGAAGAAAAGATGAACCTTTTCCAAATCGATTAAAGGGGCCATGATAGAAACGAATTCTTGGAGAGAGACAGCTGATGATGCTTTCTTCTTTGTCTTCTCTTTCTCCATTACCCTCTGCTAATGCTATGCTCTGAGTCGCTGAGTGAAATCGTCACGGTCACAGACTCGACACTGTTTTAAACGCAGTAAGCCACTGCCTTTTAGAAAAGAAAATGGGTTAATTACTATTTTACTGTAAAACAATCTAACACACTGATTCTGACAGTTTAAAAATTTATTAATTTTCTTTTAAAAAATATCATAATATATTATAAAACCCGTTCATCTATATTTTCGTTTATAAAAATTAAAAAAGATTGAAATACCCTTCAGATTTATATTGAATTTATATTAATACCCTTATATCTCCAATAACTCATCTTTCCTTTCCTGTCTCTGTTTCTCTCCTCACTGCACCTTCTCATTTCTCTCTCTCTCTTTCAACTTTCAAGTCCCAATACTCTTATATAATAAACCAATAAACCAGCACCAAAAAGAAAAAAAATGATTTTCGATTCCCAGATAGCAATAGCAATGCGACAAAAGCGATGCCAAGCGCACAGACAGAAAAAAAAGGGATTGATTTCGAATGGGATTCCCCAATTGCAATGGATTCTTGAGCAGAGCCAAGAATGACATATATCAATTCTCCAATTGCAATGAGTGATCTATCCTGTAGTGAGTGTGAGCGAGCTTGTGGTTGGTGGGTCGTTCAATTGCAATGAGTTTTCTTTCTCTTAGTAGCCCGCAGGTGGTTGGTGGGTCGTTCAATTCGGTGAGCAAGCTTGTTTCATCTATGCGAGGTTTACAGGTTGGTAAGATGAAAGTGGGACCTGCATTATGGGGCATGCTAAATGGATCTGGGTTTGGGTCACCTCACGGGTCGTCTCTTCGACCCGATTTTTGCAGCCTCCCATCTACTCCGACACGAACCATGACTCGGGCTCGATTCGGTCGGTTGGATTACTGCGACTCTAGTTTTGAAGAAGAACCTGTAATGGAGAGGGTAGAATCTATCTTGCGAATGCATTTGTCTTGCAGATGTTATTGAGAGGCTCAATTTGTTAAGAGGCAGAGGAATGGCTGCAAGAGGTCAAATTGCTTACCTGCCTCCATTTTCCTTTTTATTTTTCATTTTTCATAATTTTGTTTTAATTTTTTTGTGGGCAGTTTGGTTGCTGAGAAAACATAGGAAAATCATTAGAGAAAGATATTATAACTCATGTTTTTGTTGGATAGAGCCACTCTGGGTTTGTTTCAGATACGAGAGATTTTTCGGTGACGGTGACCGTGAAGGAGACGGTGTGCCATGGCCATGAGAGAAGGAAGAAGATTAGAGCTAAAGAGATGGATAGAGAATTCAAGTTTAAAAGGGCATTTTTATGTTTAAAAGAATATTTTAAACTACTTTTGTGATTATTAACGAAAAAGTTGGGCAAAGTTAGATCGGATACTAATATAAAGAAATATTATTTAGAGAGAATTAATATATTTTAAAAAGTTAAAATATATTAATATATTATATATTTTTTAGGAAAATAATAATTAATTTAAAAAAAAAATATATTAAATAGATTGATAGGTGAATTTTTTTTTTAGGAATAATTATTATAAAATTTTTATATTTTGATATATTATATTTAAAAAATTTTATATTTTAAAAATTATATTATAAAATTTTTATATTTTAATTTTCAGTCTTTTTTTTTTTTTTGGTAGTCAAATATCAAAAAATTAAATTTTAATTAAAATTTTTATTTTAATACTTAAAATACCCCTCTTCTTTTCTCTCTCTTCTTCCTCCAACTCAACCCAACCCTAAAATTTAAGAAAATTTTCTCAAATCACAGCAAATCCTTATCAATTTTCATTATCACTTCAAATTTTTTGCATATTTTCTACCTATTCGTTAAGTACTTCCCTATTCCTCTTCATTCCCTCTTTCCTCTTTCTTCACCAAAAATCCCTTTCCTTTCTATGGCTCCATCATCTCTAAATCCCTATCAAAATCATCACCATCATTACCACATATAATAATAAAAAAAAAGATAAATCTAATGATAATGACCTAATCACTCGATTTTTCATTGCCTGTAGCCATCTTCACCCTCGTCATGCCTAGATCGCCACCTCCCAGTTGCGAAAACCAGAACTTGTTTGCCCAAAAATCATTGCGCTGCTCTAGATCGTAGTCCATATATCGTTGAACCTGCCTATCCAGGCCACTCAACCCACCAACATTGTCGACTAGATTTGCAGCTGAATCAAATCCACCCATTTGTACCGCCGTTGTTGAGAGAGGGCAAGCAAGTACTTGGGAGAGTTTTGGTTAATGAGTATTGCTCAAATGTATTTGTGAAGGCGAATTTGGTTAATTTGTATAGGATGGTTGGTGCCGATTTTGGAGTTGGGTATGCATGTCATGTGTTTGATGATATGGATGAGAGAAATGTTGTGTGCTAGAATTCGATGCTTGCAGGGTATATAAGGTGTAGAAATGTTGATGGGGCAAGGAGAAATGTTTTGTTTTTCCTAATTACTTAGGTGGAATTAAGAGACAATTTTAGAAGGCGTCAAATGATCCACGGTTCCAAGAATCATAGAGCATTGGGGTTCATTAGTGTTAGAACAACACTTGGTAGTGTATACAAAGGGAAGAAGATGCCTAGTAGAATGGGTGGAACCAAAACAAAGATTAGGAAGCTCAAGATTGTTAAAATTGATAGCGATCTCCGTGTAACAATAATTAAAAATTTGACTTTCTTCTATGTTTAATTTCTGGGAAATCGAAGAAATCTTGTAGCATTTTGCTTTATTAGGTTTTTGAAACAAGAAAATGAAAATATGGGTTTTTAATTGTTGCTTCACAAAATTACAGATAGCAATAATTAGCAAATTCCAGCTAATTTTTGTTTGGGTTTTGAAATGGTTTAATTAATTTATATTGTATATTATTAAATTTGTTGTTGGTGGTGGTGTAGTTTGATTTCGGTGTAATTGAAATTGACAGCATCTAAATGAAAATTAGAATGAAAATATGAGGTGTTATAAATTTTTTATATAAATTTAACGGAATTTTAACATAAAGACTTTAAATTTTAATATAACCAAAATACATAGATTTTATAATATAATTTTGAAAACACATAAAATTTTTAATATAATATAGCAAAATACAGAGATTTTATAATAATTATCTTTTTTTTTTTTTTTTTTTTTTTTTTATTTCAACAAAATATTAACCTAATTCGTTATTATCTCTTATTAACAAGGATTTAGATTGAAGTTATCATATCCATATCGATTTTATGTCAATATAATTATGATATAAAATAATTGTGTCATGTCAGGATTGATCAATTAATTAAAAAATAATACATTTAATTCATTAATATTTATGTATCATACAGTTAATACATTTTAATCTAATATATTTATAATTTATAATATATATGAATATATTGCTTTTTAATTTTTAATTTATAAATTTATATCTAATTATGTTTTATATAATAATATAAATTAATAAAGATTAATTTAATAAATTTGATAATTTTTTATATTTAGATTTCTTTACATCATAAATTAGTTGTGTTGTATTCTTATCGATTCTTATCGTATCATAAATATAAGTTAATGCGATATATTGACACGAATTATCACCCCTAAAATAAATTTTTATATTTATATGGATAAATTATTATAACAATCCTTGAGATTTGTCATGTTTAACATTTTAGTTCATACTGTTTAAAAAATTAATAATTTTAGTTTTTGAGTAAAATTAAATAAAAAAATTTAAAAATTTTAAGAGATTAAAATATTTTATAATATAATAATTTATTTTACTTTAATAAAAAGTGTGAGATTTTAAATAATTAAAGTATTTTATACTAAAATATTTCCATGTAAAATATTTTAAAATGATTAAAATATATTATATTTTTAAATTTTGAGGATGAAAACCTTATATAAATTAAAATACCAACTAAAGTTTAGTATCTTTTAGTTTACATACAATAATATAAAGTATTGTTTATGAACAAATATGCGAGACTAAAAGTAATAGTTTTTAACAAAGTTTTCAAAATCGAACTAATTAAAGAACCGGTGAAAACAGATGGTCAAATATTCGATCGGGATCAAATCGGAAAAAACTAATATATATATATATATATGTATATATAATTTGACATTTATTATATATATGATAAAAATAAATATAATTTGACATTTATTATTTTTTATCAAAAAAAAATATGACCCGCTCGAATTAAAAAAATCGTTCTGATTTGATCAGTTCACTAATTAACCGATTGGTTAACTAGTTTTTAACCGATTTTTTGGGGGCGATTTTTTAAGAGCTGATCGAATCGATTCTTGATTCAGTTTCTAATTTTCCAATTCGACCGACTGATTCGATCCAATTTTGACAACTATAATTTTTAAATAGTAAAGACTAAAACAAACCTAAAAGATGTAATAATAATTTACTTATTTTGATTGTATGATAATATTAAATATAATGAAATTTGCACCTGAGATATAGTGTAATAATAAGATATAGTGTAATAATAAGTGCATATTTTTTTAAAAAATAAATTCAGAATCGATTCTTTCTCTGCTAAAAAAAAATTAAATATAATGAAATTTAAAATTTTATAATATTTATTATTTAATTAAGATATATATATATATATATATATAATGCGTAGATACTTAATTTTTAAACACATTAATTATTCATTTAATTTTATTATTTAAAAAATATTTAATTTTTTTTAATATTTATTGAATACTTAAAAAATAAAAAAATTAATTATTATTTTTAGTCCTTAAATTTTAATTTAATTCGCAAGTCATGATATGTATTTTGAAAAATAAATTAATAGATTTAAAATAATTTGTTCACTTAATTATTTAATTTTTCATTAAAATTTATAATAATTTTAAAAATAAATTATTATTTAATCCCTAACATTTATCTAAACATAAATAATTTAATCTTAAAAATTAAATAGTAATTTATTCTTATACGTTTTACATAATTGACATACTTTTTATTTATTTATTGAGAAATTAAATTATTTTATTTATTTATTAGTATTTTTTTTTATAGAGCATACGGAATTGAGAAATGGAACCTCATCAACTTATTAGAAGGGAAATCCAAAACAATGAAGTTTGATAATTCATATGGCACATCTTCCATCCAAACTTCCAAATCTAAAATCGTGGCTGCGAATTGAGCTAATCTATGGCCTAAACTATTTGCATTCTTCCTGAGATGAGAAAAAGAAATATATGAAAACGAAGGGAAAACCCATAAAATGTCATCCATAAACTAAGGGAAGATAAATCATTTTTCCTCCTTTTGATAGCCTGAACTACCACCAAGCAATCACTTTCCACAGTTAAGGTGTGAAAATTCAGATCCCTTGCTAATGGAAAAGTTAAATAAAAAAATTAAATAATTGGAAGAATAAATTATTGAAAACTTATTAATTCAATTTTAAAAATATAAATTACGATTTACAATTTTTTAGATGAAATTTCTGGTACTAAATAATAATTAATCTAAAATAAAATTGCTAAGTAAGCAAGCATTGGATTTATGAAATTTTACTGTTTAACTGATATATAAGTGTTAGATTATACAAATAAACAACATAAAATAAATTACTAACCTTTTAAAATGCAATAATTAATCCATTAATTTGTATCACCGATCTAAATTTTAATTACGAACGAAAATAGTCTTTGATCACAGTCCAAGAGCCACCAACGTCTCTTTACTTATTCACCACAGTGAATTGGATGGAGAATAACACAAACACAAAGAGAGAACTTTTCTCTATTTGCAAAGAATGTGTTCTATGTATTTTCTCTAATTAGAAAATCTTGATTAAAATTCTATGTTGGATAGATATCTACATGGATAGAATTTCTAAGATATTGATAATATTTCAACTACTGAAATATTAACTTATCCTTTTTATATTTTAAATAGATAAAAAGATAAATATAATAACTTATTATTATATTTAAATATTTAAATTAAGTAATTTATTACTTAATGGATCCATGTTCAAACACCCATCATGAACATATCCGAATCCATCCAACATAAGTGACATAAATCTGAAGATAAATTAATGATTATTAAACCTAAAAGATCTAGGTAAATTAATTAAAGCAAATTCTTTAGATTATTTTATTTAAGATTCTTGTGTCAAGATTGCTAATATTTTCTTTAGATAAAGAACGAAAAAAAATTATATTAAAAGAGGACTAAGAATTTCGAAACCATTCAACTCCTATAAGGTTATTAAACAGAAAAAGATGGAGGGATGGTGGTGGAGCATCCAACACCTGAACCCTTAAGGGACATTGAAAAGCATAATTTGTCAATCAATAAGCATAGCGATTTCCTTCGCACTACACATGTGTGTGTTGCAACTCCCGCTCCCAAAGTTTCATCTCTAATAAAGCCACTAACAATGCTTCAAGATTGAAGTTTCCAGCTGATGGAGAATTAGCCTGAAGTCAATTGACAATGAATTTAGCATCAAGCTCAATTACCACTTTCATGTGATCCATCTCTCATTGTCACATTTCACTTTTGGAACTCGACGGTCCTAGGGAACGGGCAGACCTAAGGTCACAGGAAATTCGTAGAACTCATGAACAATCTAGTTATCAATCATTCAATCAATTTTAACTCATTCATCAATGCTTAAATTCTATTTATTACTTATAAATTTTACAGAAATTTTACCAGAATTTCCTTTGTAATTTTAATACTATTCCAAACTCAAAACCCGGTATTTCAAAAATCATACAGTTTGCACAAAAAAAATATTTTTGCATTCCCAATAATTTACCTTCCTTATACCATCAACTTCATAGTTCAACAGACATACATAACACTTCTAAATCTCTTTCATAACATATAAATTTCATTTTAACATTTTTAGTATCACTATCTTTATCACTTTACTATCATTATCATTATCACTCATTAAGCATTACATATTACAGTCATTCATTACTAAATTTTAATAGTAAATCACATTAGATTTTAACGTCACTTAAATGTCAATTACTTCACTGTTCATATATCACTATAATACTTAATCATCTAATTATACACAGTACCATGGAACTATAAGAATTGATACTCACGACTTTTAGAGAATAAAATTCTACCTCGATGTACTTGACATCCCAAGTTGGAAAAGAAATTGACTTGGAATCAGTTTCTTCTATCTCATCCCTGTAAAAATTATAAACCACTATTTGGTAAGTATAAAAATACTCAGTGAGCATGTATATATCATTAAACAGACGATATAAGCTTATGATAATAAAAGATATCAATGATAGTCAAGTATCAATAAATACAATAAATGGATATCAGTATATCAAATTTACATGTCAATGTTAATTAAATTGCACACTAAATATTTTTTAAAGTTTAGAACAAGTAACAATCAAATCGATGATAAGTAATAATCGATGAAAGTATGGCCATCAATGGTAAGCAATAAGATATAAGCTTGAAATCAATGAACAGGTAAACAATACTTGTATTATATAGATAAGATAGATAAAGGGCTATGAATACGTATAATCTCATATCAATCTCATGTCAATCTCATATCATGCACATAAGGTTGACAAGGCCCTATGACTAGGACAGTTAACCTTTCCCAACTAGGGTATCATGTATAATCAATGTGCACATTGCCAACGGTATGTACCCATTACCCCCTCAGGAGGCAGCTCTGTCAAATCTCATGTAAATAAACCAATGAAAATCAATAATAATATCCAATATTTATTAGGAACATTATAGTACAATGGCTTTCAATCGATACACATGGGTTTACTTGTCAATCAGTGTCAATACATTTCATTAATCATATATCGGTTTCTTTTCTTGATACAAAGGTAGCAGTTGACAATAAATATCATGGTATACAGTTAAACATTTGGTGTGTGTACTTTTAGAAGTAATTTGGGTACATGACTAATCAAAAACAATATCATGATTCGGATTTTCAATGTGAACAAATCCAATAGTCATTTCAAATTTCAACAATAATAAATGGATATGGATCATTTTAATCTGTAGGAAGATCAAAGAATGATAAACAATAGCAAAGTAGCATTTACTCAAGAAGAAAACATGTTCATTGGGTCAACATATCAAGGTATGAATATGATGTATACATTACTTACCTTGGCTTATGACTTGAACATTTTCCTTTTCCTTTATCCTTGATTCTTTGCCTTATCTCTTATGGTACCCATCACGTTTCTTATTCATTCTTGACTCTACATATCCAATTAATTTCCATTTAGATACTATTTAACATAAAATTACATTACTT